>DF239242.1:249310-270430 GCA_000507305.1 Breviolum minutum Mf 1.05b.01
GTTGTCGTTGTTGTCGTTGTTGTTGTTGTTTGCTCTTGTTGTTGTTGTTGTTGTTGTTGTTGTTGTTGTTGTTGTTGTTGCTGTTGTTGTTGTTGCTGCTCTTGTTCTTGTTGTTGTTGTTGTTGCTGCTCTTGTTGTTGTTGTTGTTGCTGCTCTTGTTGTTGTTGTTGTTGTTGTTGTTGTCGTTGTTGTTGTTGTTGTTGTTGTTGTTGAAGACTATCTAAACATTGGTTCCAAATGTTTTACCAGAAAGTCAGGAAACAAATCAAGCTCTCTGATTGTGGCCATACTTCTGGAATATCGGGCCCCCAAACTGTTCGATTAAAGGCAAGTCAGACTGCACACCTCAGCTTCACGGTTTGATCTGACGACCTTTTTCGGACACGCTCCCCTAAAGATATGCTAATAATACATCATCCGAAAATTCCAAATTAATCTCGTGGAAAGTACAAATAGCATACAAATAGCACTTTTAATCAACTTTTGACTCCAATTTGCACCATGAACCTTCAGATCCTTCAGGGGGTTCAATGAGTGAATACTGGCAGCACACAGGTTCCACGGAGTCATTGAGGATGATCAGGAAACATAGGGATCTCCATTTCCAACACCAAAAATGCATCAACATTTCATCCCTGTCCTACTTTCTTGTTACCATCTTCAGGTTACCGGTTTCCATCCCTGTTTTAACCAAAATCACCAATTCTCTGAGGCAGAAACTTGCTGGGACTGCAATGACACAAGTTCGAATCTGCGAAACGCTGCTGGGTATGGGTCATATCTAGGGCGTATAGGAAGGGGTAGCTCCAGCTATTGAAGGTCCAATGGGGGACAACCTCGCGCCTTGTGCTCCACAAAGTACTCCGACAAACGAGCTGTCCAAGAATGCACGTTACGACCTGCAATGCCATGGGAAACTATAGGTTGAATGAAACAAAGCAGGTTTTGGAATTGCCACATATAGCTACTTATCAAAAACATCAATTAAAAGTAAGAATGTAAACACCATCCTTATAGGCTTTCACACCGAATTTGGCCACATTGATTACAAAAATCACACGCCTCAATGGCTTCCACCCTGACCAATCAACGTGGGGGTGATGGATAGATATCTAAATGTACTATATATATTTAAAAAAAAGGAATACAGTATATATTTTCTATTTATTCAATTTATATGTACACTTCAGAACCTTGCTGCTCTTTTGACCTGAGCATTCCTTCAATTTGAGTCTTGTGCTCAACCACTGTACCAGTCATTAGTCATTGAAACGTCAACGTTGAACCAACAGTGGCCATCAGCTAGGGTGGCTCCAACCCACCCTGCAGCATCTGTGTGTTTCAGCAAATCAGTACCCACGTGCAGCTAGCAAAGGCCAGTTGCATGTGCAGAAGCCTGAACACGATAAACATAATCATAGGTATCAAATCATATAAAAAACAAAAATAGACCTTTCACCAGTCATGTGTTTTTTATCATCTTAATAAAAAACAAGGAGCTTCTGCCCATCTGGCTAAACTGAGTTCCTCATTGCGCTATGTACAATGCCCGATGGCCGTTCATATCTGGCTATAGATCTCATACCACGAGTTGCCTTGGTTTGGATCCAGGAATCTCATCTGCATCATCCGGGTCCCACGGGAAACAAATGTGAAAATACCAGAATGATTACCAAATGTCAATATCAACCTGCTTGCGATTAAACAACATGTTGGAAATGAACCATTCCATTTCAGGAAAGAAACATAATCAACTGATTACTGGGACAAAAATGAAACTCGTCCGCTATGTGGTCGCCGAATATTGAAAGATTGGAAGCTGCTCCGGAAGATCCTGGAAGTGACTATTACCGTGTCCCGTGTACCATCCAATGGTGGGAAAATATCACACCAGATTCAAAGAATCGATGTATATATATATATAAATGTTGAATATCTGTTTCAACTTGTTCCCAACTAGGCTATTTTTTGTTTTTTCGTTTTACACTCCTTGCATACCAGGCTACTCAGCAGCCAATGATGCCCATAGATCATCCACACTTCGATTGAGCCCTGCCTCCCCGAGCAGCTCTGCCGTCAAAAAGCGCGCATTTAAAACAATGAGATCCTGGCGTCAGTTGGTCAGTGTCAAAACAAGGAGAGTGGTGTATATACATGAACTTAAATATAAATAGAAAAAATAAATATAATAATATATATATATATATTCTTTAATTTATATTTATAGGTACAGGCTGCCTATGGTAGTCTGTTGGTCTTACAAATTTGTTGCAAAAACACAACAATGATTTTCTACTTCCATGAGTCGATTTTTTTCACTTTGGTGACGTGCCAAATTTGACAGGCTTCAAATTGCCATCATATGATTGTCTTCCTAAGGTGATGGGTCAAGCGGACTCCTAAAGCGTTTAGAAAAAACGGGGAATAAAAATGAAGAAAAAACTCCTGTACTGTATGAACTAAGAATGAAAATTACGGTACTGTTAATGTTTTTAATGTCTAAGGAAACCAAATTGAACCATATTAAACCCACTATTGACTCTTTTGAGACTCCCGCCTGCAAACCGGAATTCGGAAGAAAACTCTCAGCCAAACCAACGTCGGTTGCCCAACTTCTCCACGTGTCCCCACCTCGAAAAGGGTGACACGTAGTTGAGGTTCCTTACCTTCGCTTAGACCAAGCGCTTGATCCACCCAGAACTTGCTGAGCTTCCGCAAAACCATCGAGGCCTATGGATGCGGTTTCAAACAAGTGGTGCCAAGTCTTTTGTTGTCAGGAGGAAGGTGTAAACAAACATCATAACATGAGCACGATAGAATGAGCTTTGACGTCAGTATCCTGTGATGATCACATACCTGGTTGAGCTACAAATATGAAAACTATTGTTACCACGGTCCCAAGCCCATATACCGCTAAGCAGCTCCTTTTTCCCTTGAGCCACTAAGCACAGTACGTTGCATGTCAGGGTGTACATGTGGGTATGCCCGAGTGGTGATGAATAACAACACCCCCCTCTTCGAGGAGAAATGTCCGATGAAGTCTATACAATCACCCGGGCAGACAAAGGAAAGGTTGTGAATTCAAAGTTGAATTCTATCAAAACAATGCATACGGCTTAAATTGAACTAAAGCTTTTCCAGCAGCTATCAATACAGACCACCACTGAAAGATCCGGTGTTTCCTCTTTTGACCTTCAACATGCATTTGACACCAATTGAATGGATGCAGCTCGAGACATTGCACGGCTACACCCATTGGTGCGCTACCTAGTAGAATTTTTGGTTATAACTTGGTTATTACTTGGTTATTACAAATGTGCTATTTATAACTTGGTTCACCAAGTTAGCGAAAAAAACAACTAACTTGAAATCGAGTTTTAAAGAAAGCCAATCTGAATCACGCCTAACTTGTAACCAAGTTAGCTACAAGTTAGTTGTGTAAAAACTTAACTATTTATGTTTTCTATTAAACAAATTCCATTATTTGGCATTTGAATTTGCAATTGAATTTGGCATTTGGCATTAAATTAAATATTTAGCATTTGAATTTGCATTAAGGATTTCATTTTGAAATTGCAGTCGGATAGCTTTTTTCTACATGCATGAATCAATTTTAACCAGAAACCATTGACATTGCAGATTTTTTTGGTTCAAGTCATCAACATTGTAAAAACAATGGTAGTCGATGCTATCATGAAACCACCTTCATTTGAAGGTGGTCGAAGGTTTGTTTTGAGAGCCATGGTGCAAACAAAAAGGCAAACTTTAAACTTTGCAGATCCTGTGGTGCAAAAGCAGCAAATGATCTTGAAATCTTTACCTGGTGTATTTGATGGCATCAGTTTCTTGCATTTTTGTTTAGTTCAAAGCACTGATTTTGCTATTTACCTTTTGCAAATGGATTCAATCAAATTCCTTTTTCTATGAAACAGCCAAGGACATGGATTCTGCAAGGATTTGAGCTATTCGTTGCCGAGAAGAATTGCGTCGAAGGGGCTTGCCAGTACCATTGATTTGCAAATGATTGCCTATATGCATCTACATGCATGTGATGGCAAAATTATTTAATTATATGTGCAATCATTAATTCATCCAGCCACTAATCTTCGCAGATCCAATGCAAAAAAAGTGCTGCATTGGAAGTGAATTAGGATTGTGATTTGCATTTTTGCACATTGCATTTTTTGCACAATATGATTTTTTCAATTGATGCATTTGACAGTGTAATTTTACAATGTAAATAAATTGACAAAAAAACAAAATGTGATGTTGAAGCAATTGTTGAAATCTTCAGAACAATTTTTGTCAAGATTTGGCTTCATGTTATCATTATTATTTTTAAATCAAATCAATTCATCATGGATTGCATTGTTCACCCATTGTTTTTTTTGATGGAGTGGATGACATTATATTTAGAATTGTCAGTAAAGTACATGAGATGCATGTTTCCCATTTCTTTTGTGTTTGACTGTTGCCATTTTTCCAGATTTTGAAAATCAAAACATTGGAGGTGATTGCATTGAAATCAGCTAATGAATTGTCATTCCAAATTCAATGGAATTTGCTCTGATTGTATTTTTTTGACCTTTGGAAACCTTACCCTGATTGTAGATTCACCGCCATGGATTTTGATTTGGATGCCAAAAGGGCATTGCAGGATTTTTCCTCACTTCATCAATGTTTGAAACCTACGATTTGGCAGACTATTCGGAATTCTTCACCCTACGAAAAGGAGAAGGAAATCATTGACTATGCCTTGGATCTTGGACTTCGATGTCCAAATGGTGCTACTATTCAATGCATGACTGGATTGATTCATTTGGTGAACATGAAATCTTTGAGCCCAGGTGAACTTTATGTTCATCAAAGAAAATATCTATGTCATTTCGATCAACAAGGATTGCAGTGGAATAACAGATTGGGATGACCAAAGATTTGATCAAGTTTTTGGGTCCAGAAATTGTTGATGGATCTCCTTGTCAAATCCCATTGCATGAGTGGGCAAATTAAATGTCCAAAATTCCTGTGAGGCTGACCCATCACAAGGTGCAGTCACGGAATGAAACTGCGCCCACTTCTATTCTCCTAATCTCATTACTGTAGTGACTATTCATTGTTGCCTCAACCTCTTCGACACGTGTCCTATGGGCTGTTTCCGCAAGCTGCTCTACGACTGCAATGGGTGTTCCCGTATTCATGCTGATCGTGTTGATCTGTTGGGCGAACTGCAATCTGGCAAGCTCTGTACCGGCTACCCCAAATTGGTTGACTCTTTGCAACATCGCATTAGTATTTGGAAGAAGATTCTGCATTGGCACTTGCGGGAAATTTGGCCTAGGCATTGACGATACACTATGGCCTGCCATCGGAATATTGGCGATTGACAATCCATCAACTGGGAACGCTTGCTCACTTGGCACCAGTTCAGTATCAGCATCACTACCATCCATGGCTTAGCTAGAGACGTTACGGCTGATAACCTATTGTTACCACGGTCCCAAGCCCATTCCCTTGAGCCACTAAGCAACAGTACGTTGCATGTCAGGGTGTGCATGTGGGTATGCCCGAGTGGTGATGAATAACAACAAAAACACATATAATGCATACGTTTTATGGTTTGTTCTCAATGACCCACTAGACTGGCTCATGGACTACGGTCTAATCTCAGGGATTAGGCCAAGTTGCAATCGTTGGGGCATAGAAGTCCTTCTGGGAGTGAGGCATTCGAGAAGTGGCAATTTGCATGTACATGCCCTTGGCCCTGTCCACAAGTGGATAGTATCCTTGGTAGAAACATGAGAAATGACATCTGGGTGATAAACATTTTCTAACATATTGATTAGATGAAGAGATGGGATGACAGCATATGATGCCTCACATACATGTCTGGTCGCTAGTAGAGAGATGATCCCAGCAGTTGTTGTTCAAAAACTACAGAGGTGAGTGTCCAAAGAGACCGGCATCCATGTGGATGTTTGCTTCTTTGCACTTCTCCGTGAAGTTGGACATCTTCGGAGGAAAACATTCAAAGTAGTTGCCTTAGATTGCTTGTTGAATAGCACCAAAAAATGAGACAAGTACGACACGACAAAGAAACGACGAGAAGAAGAACCACGAGTACAACAAGAACAACAAAAAGGAACAACAAGAACTGAACAACAACAAGAAGAACAAAAACAAGCAACAAACAAAGCAAATCAACACCACCACCAAGAACAACAACACATACAACAACAACAACAACAACAACAACAACAACAACAACAACAACAACAACAACAACAACCACAACGACAACGGCAACGGCAACGACAACGACAACGACAACGACAACGACAACGACAACAACAACCACAACCACAACAACCACAACCACAACCACAACCACAACAACAACCACAACAACAACAACAACAACGACAACAACAACGACAACGACAACGACAACGACAACGTCGCCAACAGCACCAACACCTTTTCACTTGGCTTGGTTCTGAAGCTTTGGGTCGGTTAAAAATGTCATCTTATCATCTCCCTACCTGATTCCCTTGAAGTTTTCCAAAACAACGAAGACGCCCCTTGACGCCGGGAGCACAGAAGGAATAATGCCCCAAGAGGGTCACCAGAAAGGAACTTGCGTTGGACACCTGACATGGCTGGACATGTCTTCAGGCAAAGGTGTTGGATGACATTGGCCCAAGTTAGGCCATTTGTTCTTGGCGAGCCAAGAAGGATAGGTGTCACGGTGTCACTGTTACATCATTCTGGAATGTGGAAATGCCTGACAATTCAGAAAGGCAACACTGTACGTAAAGCTATTATTCGAACACTCCATAATCCTGCTGCAAAAGAACCTTCTGAAAAAGGAAGCTCATCTTCAAGTCCCCACGTTTCAGGTGCTTCCACTAGTTGTAAGCATTGTTCATTGTTCGTACCCAAGTCAGGGGACCAAAAGGAGTTTGCCACCTACCTGTACCTGGAGTTTGGGTCCAACAACGGCGCCTTCACATGGTGTGCTAAGTAGTCTCGTTCCATTTCAAAGGAGACCCAGCTTGGAATCAACTTGTTTGCCACATAAGCCTGTAGGATCCGATCATAGTCCTGGATGCAGATTCGGCGTTGCGGTACATTTGCCGTTTCGGGGGATTTTTGTTGGAGTTCCTGCAACGTGGCTGGCATTAACATGAGACAAGTGTGTCTCAGTGAGGCGGCAAGGTTTTCCTCTGCATGAAGGACACAAAAAAACAATTGATGACAATAAATGAATGAGCCTATGTTTCCATATCTGATTTGATGGTCAACTAGCTGGTTTCATCAAATGTGATGGACCCAGGACTCTGGCGACTTTTACAACGCACATGATATATTTACATCTTGCATACAAAACACGGATCCCGAAACACCATCATTCACCCAAATGTACTAATCATGATCACATCATATCACAAATATCAACTAACACCCTTTACGCCAACAACCTACCATTCAATATATTCACTATCATGAAAAACTTACCCCAAACCAACCATCCATTTGCCAACCATCCAGTTGCCAACCTCCGGAGTGGTCATCATATTACCTGCTAAACCTGGATTTGCACCTCCCAGCCACTCTGTTGACCTGACAATTGTGGGATGAAAACGGGGAGTTTTAGTGGAGGGGGAAGAAACCAAAAAAAGAACGTCTTCCTTTAAAAAAACGTAGGGTTTTTGTATGAGATATGATTTGAAAACTGCCTCATCTCATTTTTTGGGGATGCACCTGGAAAAGTGTTGTTTTTTGTTGACATGCTCTGAGGGATGTGGAATTTAAAAGTGATGATCCTGACATGCGGTACGTCGAATGGAAGTTTTACTGCTGGAGCTTCATATGATCTAAACTATCTAGACATATCTAAACTCCAAACTAGCCTGGGTGGAATTTTGCAACTGACATCACACCATCCTTAGCATATGAGTGGACCAGCTTCCCCCTACTTCAATTTTGCTGTCCACTTGGAAGCTCAATTTTCATGGGTGGCGGGATGGGAAAATCATAAACGAGGGTGCTTATCTTCAAACATGTTCCCCTGAATTGCAATTGTCCAGTTTGACATTGAGGAGTTTTTCTCTTAAAGGGAGGGCCTATCGTTTGACTGTGTGTTTTGTGGATTTGCCACAACAAATATGTTCAACACTACCTCCTAAATTCCTCGTGGCACATTTTGACCATGGGTCTTTTTCCAAGACACTTCAACTGTAACGGCCGGATGAGATACTTATCAAGCATCCTTGGTGTCCAAAACATCCCAAGAACCACGGAATCACCAGTGAAGCCAGGTTTGTTAAGGGTTCACATCCGCATACGATTCAACGGTCACTGGTGGTTTCAACGCAATGGTTGGATCAGGGAACTGACATATCCCACCTATGGAAGAGGAAAATCATCCGGACCCAACTGCCTTTAAAGGGGATATGCTAGTTCCCTGGAGGGCAAAACCATACTATCTATGGTAATGTTTCATCAACCCGGAAGCATCCCGATCATTTTGCCGCATTAGGGATCGGTCAAGTGATGTGTACATACAGGTTGAACCAAATTAAGAGACCCATTGCAAAAAAGTACCACCAAGTTCGTATAACGTTTTTTTTTTCCATGCGTTTGTCGTTTGTTTTCATTATTTCTTGTGGGTGGGTCTAATTCCATCCATCAATTGTTTGGTTTATACGAGGCTCTTGTTCATCTGAAAGAACAGTACGTATTCGGGTCAACCAACTGAAACAACATGCCACTAAGAACTCTTCTTATACGACACTGCCTGCAACTAATAGTCACATAGCCCCTGAAAATGAATGGTTGGAAGACTACTTTCCTTTTGGAACGGCCTTCTTTTCGGGGCAAATTGTCAGTTTTATAAGGAGGGTACAATTTCCAGCTCAAACCTTACATCAAGTTCAAAGCCAAAGCATCTCTTGCGTGGAGATCCCAGCTGCACTTGCTGCCATCGCACCAGCTACTTGAAGGTGAAAGGAGTTGTATGACCAAGTAGTGCCAGGTTCAAATTCAAAAGGTGCTTGCCTCACAAACTGCCACACAGGGTATATACTGGGAAGGATCACATATCCCCTATTGGAAACGGTAGTTGTGAAGATGATGTTCGTTTTGACAAGGTGGTATATGTTCCCTGGAGGGTACTTCATCAATTCAATCACGTGATGTTCATTCATGTCATGACACTGGCAGCAAAACCTGCAAAATCTATGTGACGATTGGCAGCAAAAATGTGGGTTCATCCACTGATGTCATGAATTTGCTGATGATTTTGGGACTCCTTTCAAGAGCTTCCTTCTTAAAATGGGAAACATATCCATAACCTTCCAGTTCTCAAAACCATCCCCCGACATCATGAGCCTAGTGGATCTTAGTTCACCATTCATCATCTTTCACATGACATGCCTCCTTTTCTCACCGGATCATCTAAAGATATGCTCGAAGCTGCCGTATCAATGTGTATAGTGAAAACTGCACATTTACATATGCATGCAGTTTGAATATCAAAATCTTTAACACTTTAAATCACTTTAACAATCTTAACAGGTTCATTTTCCATAGTTCTGCTTTCAGAGTGGACTGTTCAACCTTTCGTAAATCTCTTCCAACTAGGCTTGTTTTTTGGTCAGTTGCTGGTAGATCTCTTTGGCACACGCCTGGCGCTAGTGGCGTGGCGTGTGCAACGAGTGTGTGAAATTTTGTATGGCAGCCTTTCAACAGAAAGCCATGCAGCCATGGATTTCAAAAAAACACATGCAGTAAAAAAACACATCATAAAAAACTTGCTGCAAACCTTTGAATTGACAATTTTAAATTGATGCTGCTGCTGAGATGATGATGGAAGTGTTACCAGGTAGCAATATGAGTAGCAATGAGGATATCACTCGCTCTTTTGCCATCACCCCTGTATTTATTTCCATCCAAAGGCATCATGTACGTTACAATCGCAATTTACTTATGACCTATGTTTGGCCTTGGGCGGCAATTCCGCCCCTCATTGGTCTTTAGTACGGCATATGGTTACATCCAAATTACAGTGAATCAGTCTAAATGATTATTCTTACAATCCACCTGGCGCCCACCTGACATATATTTTTATTTACCTCAACATATACACAATGTATATCTCTTACATTTGTAAATAAATGTACAGATTACCAAATATAGATGGATAAATACTACGAGTACCTTTCTATACACACTTAAACGTTTGAATCCCACCTTTCCTTCCCCCTAGCCTCAGGTGTATAACTAGAAGAATTGGAGGCACCGAGACATGGAACAAAGCCAGAAGCATCAGGCCAATAGAAACCACTGGTGAAGGATAACAAGTGACGTAAAGTCACCTTGATATTTCGTCTTTTTTTGAGAGACTTTGTGGGTGTTTTTTTTTTGGGGGGGGGGAGGGGCTTGCTGATGTTAACATTTGTGATATGGCAGTGCATGTTTTTGTAATTTGGTGAAAATCCCAGAGAGGTTGAACCATTGGGAGCATGTTTTGGTTTCGTCTAAGAATGAGCTATTGAAAACTTGATGGAAATTGTTGATTTTGTAAGCGGCTTTTCCTGGTGTGGGCCACTGCCGTTGAGTGAACCCAAAAATGACAAGTTGCACCAACCAAAACGGCATAAATCACAAACCACCTTAGCAAATCTGTAAAATCATGGGATAAATCATGGCATAAACCCCATGAATCAACGGGATTCATAACCCACCAATGGAACCGCATTTTCCAATGGTGAAATCCAACCGAGCTACTCGACTCCTAGGATCGCCAGGATGATTTGTCCACCAACTCCAAATCTCCTTGGTCGGTTTGAAACCGACGACGGACCGTGGGATGGATTCAAGCCTGGCATGGGATGAGTCGCCCATCTCTTGGGATCCAATTTTGTTGAAACAATGTTTGATGGTAAATAAAAGCTTCATAGATTTGGATTCAAGTCAATGTCATGTTTCGTGTTGCTTTTTTTTTCAAGTAAGGTGGATAAGGGGGAACATACACCAAATGTTCCAATACGGAATACATGTTGATTTAAGGGTCCAGGTTTTATTGTTACAGTGGCTGTTGAGTCTGAAAGGTATATATCCTCTGAATGGACTTCGTGCTCATTCACCAAAGATTTTTTTATATTTTTTTGCGCTCTAGAATCTCAGGGTGGCGCACAATCATGATTCACCAGCCTAAGTTGGTAAGATCAGCAAGAACACATGCTTCCCCATTGAAGGAATACATGGTCGTGATGAATGCTGACTTGGCCCTCCTGCATATGGTGCGTGAAACGCTTGCCAGGATACTAAACCCCAACCTTAACCAAACAGATTAACCACAGGCACATCTATGTTGATGTAACATATTTGCCCATGGACGTGGATTGTTTTCTTCGGAGCTTCACCATGTTTTCATCTCATCTTAGAAGATGAAAGTTGAACAAACATGATGCCAGAAGAAATCTCTGATTCCAAAGATGTTGCAAGGGGTCCATCCATTCAGGTGGGTCCATTTTCAAAATGACTTTCCTTTTCCCAAGGTCGGATATGTTCCCTGGAGGGTACTTCATCAGTGCAATCACATGATGCTTCACATGTTTTTCTTGACAATGTCATGACACTGGCACGGGTGGAAAAGAGTAATTACCTCCAGCTGACATTCAACCGAAGTCACATGAGCTTTGGTATCAAAGGTTATGTGCCCATCAGCTACGCAACCAGCAATGGCCATGGCTGCTGGGAACTTACCTGAGGGTCTTGACATGGGGGAGAAGGGACCCCCAGCATGTTGTTGAAACCCAAGCCATAAATGGATATGAATTCGCTACTAACAGCCCCAAAGAAGTGGTTATATAACCTGGATTTTTGAACCATCAGCAGTATCAAGGAATTGATAGAAATATAAAAAGTTGTCGTCTGCAAGCACAGAATCCAAAAAACTACAACATGTGCGTACCTGGCAAAAATGCTTACTGTACAATACTGTACATATATACATATAAGTTATATACATAATAAGCTGCCACTGGACAATCCACATGATCCTAACTGGGGGCAGGGTGAGGAGGCCGCATGTTCAGGCATTGCCATGTTCCATCTCGGTAATTGAGGGATGAATATAGTCAATAAATCAACCGCCACCATGAAACCTACCAACATACTTACCAACTCTCAAGGGGGCATGACAAGTGCACCTGTAAGGCACCTGTTGAATCTTTGACAACCTGAAGCCAGGAGGCTGGAAGAGGCCATTGCTAATTGGCTGGTCATGGTTGTTTGTCCTTTTTCAAAGACAAACTGTCGCCCTTCCGCAGTGCCTGCAGAGAAAGCCATGTCCTTAAACGACACGTTTGAAACACAAGAATGAGATGTGAAGTACCACTCTGAAATCAAAACCCCTCCCAAATAAAAACAACAGCCTCATTATATCACCTCACCATTATCACAAAGGATCTGGAATTGGAAAGTAGGCCTCCAAAATGCCCTTGACCACGCTCCATTTGTTCCACTTGTCATTTTCCACAGCTTCAAGCGGGACCACAAGGCTCAGTAGGCTCAGGACCCACAGCATAGCCATTGCCGACTCCAAAAGGATCCCAGAAATTTGGCGAAAAAGGCTGAGGAATTTTTCGAGCAAAACACATGGGTCATTTGGGCCAAGTATCTGAAAAAAGTCTGTAGAAATAAAGGACATGATCAGCTGGCATGATTCACAAGCCGGTTCAAACGCCATGTTGTTGACAGGATTTGAAAACAAATTGAGGACATGGATGGTTGGCACATGTTGGCAGCAAAAACAAATCAAACCGCAGTCAAACCGTGGTTCCTGCTGTCACAAATCAGGTATCAGGATCATCCATTTCCGATATTTTCTGGCTTGAGGGCGCCAATCTCAACCTTCACAACTTCACATAGCTGGAAAATCATCAAACAAACAATATTGAAGGTTCAAAGTTGACAATATTCATAAATCCCCATTGTTAAACATATATACCTGTCCCTCTCGCAAACACACAACATATTCACAACATCACCTAGGTATAGTTCGGGCCAGGCCCTGCAACCCAAGTTCTTCAACTGAAAACTTACAGATTCAAGATATGAGAAGGGAGAATTGGCCCCTAGTAAGATAGTAATCTAGTTAATCTAGTTATATATGTCGAGACGTAACAACGCCCAAATCAACCGACCACACAGTGAAACCCCAGGCCTCCCCATACCACAAGACCATCCAACTTCAATCGGCTGATGGTGTGAGAAATGGAACGCCTCATTTTAACCATGTCTGTGTTTGATTGTATGTTTCCTGAATCCTACTCCTAAATCGCCCGGCGAAAAGAATATTAATAATTTATAATGAACAAATAAAATTCAGTGCATCATTTCAAGGACAAGGGGACATGGCCAGCACATGAGCAGATGAGAATTTGCGACTCCAAGGATCCTCCCAAACAGTAACAGGTATAACGGATCATCTTCTGACAACATGGGCAAATCTAAACAATGAAATGGATCCAGTAGAAGATTGAATCTAGTCACAGTCAAAGCCGTTGATAGGTACTGAATTGCTGAACAAGTTCAGACACGCACCGTTCGCGGTTTCATGTTCTGTTTAAAAAAAAAGTACTTGGCCTTTTGATGACACATTTAAAACAAGAAGTCTGACAACCCCGAAGCAAATGCATGATTCAGTATCTATCCTCCATGTTTTTTTCTTCAACGCACCGAGGACGTCTTTGGATCATGACGCTACGAGTACAGGTTGTAAGCTTTGACCTGAATCAACCAAACCGAGAACACCTCCTTCCCGGTTGGGTTGTTGAGTGCCCGGGCAAGTCATGTCCCAGTTTGGGAATGTCCTTGAAGCGTGGCATCAGGGTGGAGCAATGTGGAAGGAAGGGGTTGGAGCAAAGTGTGCAAGCTCCTGGCATCATTGTCGATGCCAAAGAGACGGCATAAATAAGAAAAAACAAAACAATCAACCAATATCAACCAATCAACTATCACTTGTTTGTTGGTGAAGAATAAATTGTGGTATCCGCCAACGAGGGTATCACCAAGTGCCACACTTGATTAAGACGCTAAATTCGAATACGTCTCATTTTTCAGCTGCATTTTAAGAGGTGATGATTCCACACATCGGATATGATTAACATCTAACATCTTCAGGATCCATAGGAGTCCACGGCAATTTCAAGCATTAAAAGCCAAAACTGTTATATACTCTACTTGGCATTGGATATGTTTGAAGCAAACACGTATTCTTTAAAGTGTTGATTCTCATTTCTTTAAAGTGTTTACTCAATGAATCATCAACCAACCCAACCCACCCCCCCAAACGCTGCGCCGCACGGCACCTCGGGTTGGCTTTGACCCAATAAATCGCATCCTGGCATCACTGTAAGCTGCTGAATTCACCCAAGGAAGTGATGCATGGCCGCCATACAAATTTACAAGCTACACATAAATGTTATTGGTGCAACTTCCTAATACCATAAAAGATAAAGGCAAACAAATGTCACCAAAATGCTTGTGACAAAATACATCTTTCATTGTTGCAAGATTAGGTTGACATGTACATCAACATGTGATGTTTCCCGAGCCTCCTTGGTTGCGATGAGGTTCTAAGAGCTCCTTGCAGTTTTCCACGTGCGGTGAAAACAATTGAAATGAGGTACCATCTTTCAAATGGTTGTTTGCTTTCCTAGGGTGTATGCACATAATTGCATAATCATGTATGTATACTTAAACAATGCAAGACATATGTATATAATTGCAGACAATTATACAGTATACAGTATGTGTTATATACTCATGATGGTTTCTAACATGAGATGATCTCAAGACACATAAAATATATTCCATTCACAGTCGTTCAATCTATTACAAATTCATTTTACAGACCTTTGGATCGCTGAAACTATATAGATTGAACTGTGCCATCAACTCAAACTCCATTCCAACTGCAGTTAATGTGACATGTTCACGGAAAAATGATCTATCCAAACATTTCCAGATTTTCCTTCAATAAGCAAAAACTAAATCAACATCTCCATCCACTAAATAATGTCTATCTTAAAAAAGCAACGTCCAAAAACATGACGTCATTGCCTCCCCCATTTGGGATCTATATAAACCACACGTAAATTCGGACCGCCACCGTGGTATCCCACGTCGATCCTCGGTGAGTTCGAAGGAATAGTTGTGAACCAAACCAGCAACGCCCATGGCGATACAAATCACCTTGCCATCCCAAACCTTCGAGTGTAGCTGGAGTGGGGTGGGATATACACCCTTTATTTTTGGGGGGTGGAGTTGGGAAAAGGTGATTCAAAAAAAAAGTGGAACAACACATTTAGGGATTCTATTTATTATATGAACAAAAATATTGTCCCTGAAGAAGATATTTGTAGACATGTATCTATAATTACTTAAGACATGACATATGACTTAAGTCGATGATTCATGATGATAGTCTGTTAGACTTCATGTTCAACTTTTATTTTCACGTATGAACAAATGTCCAATTATGTTGTTTCTCTTCGTTTCTGATCTCTGCTATTTGAATATGCCATATCCAGATCTGTTCTTGCAATAACACAATACCTAGTACACCCAATATGTTTCTCATTGATTATCTGCCAGGTTCTCTCTTCACATGTCTCCCACCTATCTATATCAACATCCCAGGAATCAAAGTCCTAGGTATGAGTTTCCTTTTGGGGGATCATTCAACACCGTACATCTTTTGTTTTAAGATAATCATGACAAGCAGTGACGTTTGCATCAAATTCGTTCATTCATTTCCTAAGGCAGCAACGGTGCGCACCTGAAAAGAAATGGATTCCGTTTTAAGTGGCCTTCAAACCGAAACCTCAAAATAAATGATTTTGGGAAAGCTAACTTCTATAGTTTCACACCTCGGTTTTCAGTTTTCACATCTCCAAATTGATGCTCCACCATTGCCATTGCCTGTAGATTGTCGTAAAGGCCCTGGATGACATTGTTCACCCCGGGCCCTGCGCGACCAATCAGCACGATGCCAATTCCTGGGTGCTGAGAAATGCACGACATCACATGACCTGGTTGGAGATTCACATATCAGTTTCTATATATCATGAGTACGAATATCAATACCGATACAAATATAAATATATATATATATACGTATATACAATAATTATAAATATATGTACTTATAGTTATACTTGATAGTAAAAACATGCCGATCTAATTTCTACTTTCTATAAATAAAAACCAAACCACTCACCCAATTTGTGTAGTGAATTGGCTGAAGTTTTGGCTCAAAACATCTTCCAAAATTAGGATTTGGGAAATGAAATCACCCTCGTCCAAAGCTGCATGCAGCATCTTCAACCGCTGACAGTTGGTGGATGAAATGTTGATAATCAGTTGACAAGAAGCAACACATGTACATTTGACTAAAACATTCAAAATTCCAGAAAGTGTCCAAGTGGACTGCTGGAATAGCAAATGAAGCAAACGAAAGTCATCATTTTGGGGTTGCATCTTGAAACTTGATGGGTTCCAACCACCATGGTATCAACTTTATATATATAAGCATCTTGAGATCATAAATAACATTAATTGCCAACTATGTGCAAAAAGGAAAATCACCAGAAAATCGTCGCTGCTTGGTATTCCAGGCACTTCTGTTTCAGCTGCAAACTTTGCAGGTATGCCACCCCACAACCTATCTGGGGCACAGCCAATTCTGTTGAACCTGTTGTTTCTACTTTATACTGATGGATTAACCATAGAAGTCCGGTAAAGCACCTGGAATGTATAAAGACTTGGGGAATTAGTTGGGGTAAACTTGGGTAACCTGAAAATCTCAACTGGTTGGCCAGATTTTTTGAACCATCAACAATATCATCTCTGGCACCACGTGGACATCCAGTGAACCACCTTCATCCAAAAAGGTTTCCCGACGCTGGTGGAAACGCTTCAGTTCGAAACGACAGAGCTGCCTGGAATCCAACGGTCAAACGACAACAGCTCACTACAAGAAAACCACCGAATCAGCTTCAGGGTGTTGGCATTTCATACTGTATATATGTATGGGTTGTGTTGCATCTGGATCCGATTGAATATGTTTTTTTTTTTTGCGACTCAACTCATTCATTGGCATCTTCCAGCTTCACATTTTTCTTGTGTTCTTCTAGGCATCTAGGCCTGCCAATGCCACGAACCGCCAGGTTTAGTAAAGGACCATCATGGTGTTTAAAAATCCCTTGAAACGGCCTTCCTGTTGATGGTTTATGAATCCAGCTACCCAGCTGTTGCAATACGTAGAACAATTCCACTGTCAAAATCGATTAAAGGGGTTTTCCAACCCTCCCAGGTGGTTACCCGCATTTCTTCCATGAACAGTATTTGGGGGTGAGGGATATTGGGTTGGAAGCCATCTTTCGATACCCATGTCTCCCTGTGTCTATGATTATCGGTACTCGTTCATTTAAGATGGGTCCCTTTGTTGCGTAATTCACTAAAGGAGACAGTAACTATTACAAAAACAATTATATACATACAGTTGATGGAAGAAATCCTGGACCACCTAGAAAATAGTTGGATAAACTATCTATCAACTGGTCCAGGATTTCTTCCACCAACAGTATGAATGATGAAATAAGATGGATCTCAATTCTGGGATGATTTGCCAGGTTGCCCTTATCAGTTCAGTACACCTCACCTTCGGATTCCATGTCATTTCCAAAATTGCGGACAAAAATCAACATATTTTGTTTTACCAACAAAAAACTGGTGACATTGGATTGAGGTGTTCATGCAATTTCCACATTAGTACTTGGTACTTTTTTCTGATTAAACGCCTACATTCCTACAGCATCCTGCAGGACTTCTTGTTGCCACAAATTTGAGATTCCCACGAAGTGGATGGAGTCCTCTCTGGCATCGGTGACTTGAGTTTGCCTGGCGGGTCTTACAAGGCATCTCAATGAGTTCAACTGAAGGTGAGCAACATGACAATGAAAAAATATCGTTTGCATAGGATATGCGTCCCCGATTCCACCCCTTCAACAAAAATGCACACATATATACATAGACAGATTTGCGGTTTGCCTTCTCCTTCCACCCTCTAGTAACAGTAAATCTTCTGCCTGTTCCTCCAACGTCTGAGTCGGAAGGGCTTTCTGCTAAGCCCACCAAATTGCCTCCACGAATCCCCGATTTTTCAGGAGGTAAGCAACCTATATAATCAGCATCCGTTAGTTGTGAACAATTTTGGGCTCTGACGTGGGTGAGAAAATACCACTGAGGTACCAGGATTTCTGTCAGTTTTCTTTTCATCACTAAACTAATCTACTATAACTTGAGGTGATCAAAAATAATAACCAAAACGGTTATTAACAAGTATCTAGTCTTCACATCATCCCATTGGCCTCCAAAAAGAAAGAATAATGTGTTAGTTCCTTCAGGGAGTGCTCCGAACATAGAATATCACCCCATTTAAACCATTTAAATTTCACAAAACGGTCCAAATCCATATTGGACATATTCCAGGTGTATTTGTAGAAACCACTGAAAAAAGCATTTTATACCCGTACAAATCCTGTACATACACCTGAAAAAAGCTTTGGTGCGGTGCGGAGTGTTTGTTTGTTCTTGGTTGTTCTTATGCCTATGCCGAATCATGGTGTTTCCATCTGTTTCATACAAACATTGAAGAGAAAATGCCTTAAAAGGTCAGAACATGATTCCTTTATGCAAACTCAGTCGCATAACCAGTAATGCCAAACCCGTGAGATTGTCCGACGTAGGGATCATAACCACTTGACATCCTTAATATACACTCCCTCAAAATAAGTGACATAGTCCCTGAAAATAGGCCGGGCCCCGAAAGGAAATTCATCTTCCAACCATCAATTTTCAGAGCAAGTATGAGAGGTGAACCAGAATCCGTTGAAAACATCAGCGCCTTCGGATTGATTGGCGATGGTTTGCCAGGAGTCGTTCTTCCGGAGATTGCCTGAGTTGGGCTTCCATGGGTCAAACTGGGCGACAAAAAACGACCTGGGGAGTGAAGGTCAGTGTAAAAACTCATTAATAAACATACAAAAATCTTGGGGCACTTGTCATGTTGTCTGATGGTGTTTATCAACCATGGAAAATCAACAATGGAATGCACATGAGTAAATGACCTGTTCATGTATCATTCATCATAAACCTTAAAACGTTCCAGTCTGTCCACCTCTCACTTGCAACCAAAAAACATGTCCAGTTCCCATTTCATTCCTGTAAGGTATACTTACCTACATGTCTTGTGAAAATAAACCATCGGTGAATACACCATGATAACGTATGTAAATCATATCTAGGTCAATACCCCCGTATTTTCTAAATGCAAATAAATATCTGTAACATCAACATGCATATGGAAAAACCATGGAACAACACCTTTTGGTGGCCCCGTTGCGTGCAGGCTTGTCTGGCAGCAAGTGCAGGACATTGAGTTCCTGGTTGAACAGCAACACGATGCGGATTAATTATACAGAACTTTCACACATTTCGAACCATCAACTTTCATCCTAGATATCCCAAGGTGTATAAGCAAAATTCCCCTAAACATTGACATGTTTATGTTTATTGGAGTTGTCCATCCTTCCCGGAAACTGTCAAACATTTGTGTCACTTCATCCCAACACGACCAGAAATATTCACAAATTAGATCGAACGTTTCGGGAGTTGAAGATTTGAACTGCAAAAATCCCTTGGGGTTCAAACAGCTTCCTCTGAAAGCCATGATGAGAGTCGAAGAGTGGAATTCATATGACTTCATCAAATTCTGACACACTTCATTCATGGAATATTGATCAAACCTTATATGCGGAGGCCTTTGAATCCATGTGAACCCACTGGATAGAATGAGATTCCGGATTTGGACATCATCATCTGACTGGTTCCATGTTTATTGGGAGGATATCTGATGGATTCCCATGTCTATAGATGTTCGAAAGATGTTTATAGTGACTAGTGCTAAGTGGTTTGTGATGTTTACCTGTTACCATCTGTTACCCCAACGGATGCTTCCAGCATCGTTTTTCTTTTTCTTTCCACCTGATCTGGTTGCGGCTCCAAGCGCACTTCTTTATGATGGCCACCACCTAAGGCAGCGGCTCAGTGGAGATGCGGGGAGATGATATGATGACATGTGTCTCCACCATAGTCACTTGTTAAATGTTAATGATCTATCTGACCATTGGTACAAATGTTGGCTATGTTTTCCTTGGATCCGGGGATCCACGCACCAAAATAGGCTGACATGATCGTTCTTTCCTCTTTTTTCCCAGGTCGGCCGCACCAGCTACCAAACCACGTTTTGGCACATTGGCTCATGATACCATGAGAGAACTTTGTTCTCATGACTTCGACAGGCACTGGAAATACCAGCGGCGCGTTTTACCGGGTTGGTACAGTACTTGGGCAATGTCCAATTAATGGTGGTACATTTTTTGTTGTCAACTCCCAACACAACTAACACGATCAACAACACCAGTGGGAACTGCAGGATCCAATAAAAAAAATAATATGCAACATGATCCTCTAGCAAATTGACGCACATATGACACACCACTTCATGTGCCATGAAACATGTCGTTTCACTTTCACCTTTGTGTGTGTGGTTTTTGTCCATCTCATCCTTCACTTACTGCCATCCTTCTCGGCCATCAAGTTGGCAGCAAAGAATAATGGGCTCAAGCCATCCATATCGCTTTGCATAGCATCCGTACCAGCTTTCATCAAGATTTCAGCCACATCCTTCGAGCCCTGCAAGATGGCCTAAAACGACACAGTGCTATTTTTTCGAGAAAAAAAACAATTACTTGAAAAGAGGGGTGATGTTTAAAAAACGATTGTTGAAAAAAATATTCGACCTGTATTCAACGACCCTGTCAGTTCCGGGAAGATACATGCAGCTTCTCGCAGCATTCTCCATTCCTTTTTGGACCACACAGGCACTCACCTGTCTTTGGTGAAACTAAAAGAAGGTTAAATAACCTCCTTTTTGGTCAATAAGACCTTCAAGAATGGTGACCTCCTTCCGGAGGGTCCCGAGAG
>DF239243.1:0-36117 GCA_000507305.1 Breviolum minutum Mf 1.05b.01
TTGTTTGTTGGTTGTTGTTTGTTGGTTGTTGTTTGTTGGTTGTTGTTTGTTGGTTGTTGTTTGTTGGTTGTTTGTTTTTTGTTGTTTGTTTTTTGTTGTTTGTTTTTTGTTGTTTGTTTTTTGTTGTTTGTTTTTTGTTGTTTGTTTTTTGTTGTTGTTGTTGTTGTTGTTGTTGTTGTTGTTGTTGTTGAAGTTGAAGCTTGATAGGTTATATCATTTAAGCCTTTTGCAAGATGAATTTGTTATATAATGTGCATCCCTTTGAAAGTTTTTATTTGAACTTATTGCATTTGTTTCTTGTGCACAGTTCGCAGCTTCCAGTTTGAAATTTTTAAACTTGACTCTTCACTTCTTGTACTGTAGGATGACAAATATTATCGTTTGTTTGCGCACAGCCGTCCTTGAAGCCATCTTTGACTGAGACCGTTCAAATCTGCTTCAACCCACCTTCACGTCCCTTTGGAACCTTTCAAGCGCCTATGAAACCTGTTGTGACCCCCTCCTTCGTCAAACTGCTTTCTCCGAATCCCTTTTCAAGCCTTCCTCAAAACCCCCTTCTCACTTTTCACCCTGGACCCCAGACAATCAACTTGCAGTCTTCGTAACATGTTGCATTTGCTGACTGTGCCTTGAGGCTTCCGTTGCAACCAGCATACCAGCTTTCACATGTGTGTCTGTTTTGTTCTGCGTGCATTGCAGGTGCCTGTAGCACTTTTACCGTATGAAATGAGTGGTGGCTTTCCAGCCTCCCGCACGAGACATGGGAGCACATGCAACACACAACCATGTCCTCCCAACAATCTTTGTATGGACAGCATTGTTGATGCATCTGTCACATCGGCTTTCCGTTGGCTCGAAGATTCACCTCAATGAAGCGAGGGAGCTGAGGTTGGATCCCAAAAATTTGTGAT
This sequence comes from Breviolum minutum Mf 1.05b.01, assembly GCA_000507305.1. Taxonomy (NCBI): domain Eukaryota; class Dinophyceae; order Suessiales; family Symbiodiniaceae; genus Breviolum; species Breviolum minutum. The sequence goes on from DF239243.1 coordinate 912, forward strand.
TCCATGAGTTGGGCATCAATGTTTTTGTTTATTGTTTTGACTTCATTGTTACTAGAAAAAGCAGGTGCTGCCCTCCAGTGGCCAATGATTCGGGCAGCAGCAGTGGGTCTTGGTGCTCTCATTTTTGCTTCCACGCACGAGGCTGGACACTGACTATGAATTATGAACCAGCTTGTGATCCACATTTTGGATGTTGTTTTGAACTGACCCAGTGAGTTGAATTGCGTTGGAAGTAGGATGAAAAAAATTGTGAATGTTTCAGAGTCAGTGCTTCAGGCCACCAAAGCAGAGTTTGCCTCCCAGAACTTGTTCACATTCTATATTGCAGTTGAACGTCATAGCATTTGAACTGGAGGCCTTTTTTCGCAACTGCTGCAAATGCCACCGAAGGAGTTGTTTTCTCGGATTTGTAGATGTTTCATTTTCTTGCCAAAAAATATTAGTTCTGTCGGGTTTGTCTATAGAATCGCAACACACTCCACAAATGTCAGCACCATATGTTGACAGCAGCTCCTGTCGCGTCCATTCTCTGGGTCTGTTCTCCAGAGCTCATTCAAGGCTTTGCGCACGTACTTGCAGAGCAGTCCCGACCTTTGTGTTTTTGCTTTCATGATGACTTTTGCATCCCGCACACATTGGGAGATTGTGTGAAATTGAGTAGATGACATCCTTTCCTTGTTGTAAACAATTGCAGTGGGTTTTATGTTGTTTGCAAGCAGGATTCGGAACTCCTTCATCCGTGTTGCCGGCAAAAGGAGCGCAGCCAGGGCCATCAAAGCAATATGAGAAAAACAACCTTTGAGTTGCATTTACAGGAGACCCTGCATTGGATCCTTGCCCTGTCCTAAATGAATGGTTCCATCCTCGGAATTCTATCACTATTCAGTCTTCAAGGAACCGGAGGATGGCGCTGGTGATTTTGGCTTTCTAGCTCTTTTGCGAACAGGCCCAGCAAGTTGGAGATTGACACTCCAAGCCCTTGCACACTTGCACCTTCTGGCAGCTGGACGGGGCAGTTTACATCTGCAATGTTGGCTTTATACATCAGTTGTTTTCCTCCCAGCAAACGACTTCGCTGCACTTGCCCCTTCGAGGACCACATCTGAAGCTTCACCCCAGGATTCTGGAGACAAGTCCTCAGCTGGAGACTGGATATATATTGAGAGCAGTGTTATGACTCGCGAAGATTCCAAAAGTCCCAAAAGTTTGAAAGTTTTCTCTTCAGGCAACTTTTATCAACTTGTTTCCTGCAGTAGGACTTGTCCGATCTGCTTCCCGCATGCCGCAGATACCTTTGGTGATGACATGGACCCAACAGTGCAGCACGCTGGGGGGAGGCAGGACAGGGCTTGCAATTTGCATCTCCCAATGTTGTGTCCATCGCCTTTCTGCAAGGAGCAGCTCTCATACAACGGGTTAAGATTAGACGGTGGCCCATGTATGCATGTTGCTTTATCCTCTTGATTCAGTTTATACTCGCTTGTCCACCTTTCTTTATGATCCATACATAGTGCCGACCAAACAAGGGTGACCTAGCTTTGGCAAAAATTCTATGGCTTGTTGCTAACCACAGAGCTGTACTGAAATGTACTGAAGCAATTCACTGACCTCCAGCCACATTCGCAACTTCTCAGCGCTCCAGGTTTGGTTCCTGTGACATCCTACACACTTCCAAGTGGGGGTCTCTTCGGCTCAACTCAGCCCGTGGAGACCTCAGTTTGACGCTGTAATAGACTTGTCGTCGAGCTTCGGCTTTACCATGTATTCAGGTAGCCTCCTTGACTGGAAACACATTCCGTCTGAATGATTGTGTGGGATACACGCAGTCAGCTTAGTGGCTGGTTTTTGTATCATTGTGCGTCATTGGTGATGGGTTGTTCTGTGAGCTGCGAGAATTTAGTTTTCAGTGCAGTATTGATTTCTCAGCTGATTTCTTACAGAGGCGCTTCTTTCTAGATGAAAAGGTCTGGGAACTTGGCGAACATTTGGAACTGAACTAGTAACTAGTTGCCATTTTGCAGAGCGACACCGCGGAATATAGGTCTACCATGTGCCGGGAGAGCCTGATGCGCATGCCTGCGAGATCTACGGTTCGTGCGTGTAAACCTCGGTTCAATGAAGCAGTGAAGCAAGACATGCACGCTGATTTGACTAATTTCGATCTTTTTTGCCATATTCCTGGGCTTTCACTTGGTCCAGAATTCTTTGCCTTCAGCCTACAGGTCAAAATGACACAGATATTGTATGGAACAAAATGTGAAGTTGGTGAAAGCAGAACTTGACAATACACAGTCATCTTCCTCCGCCTTGCCCCCCAGGATGGATCCGTATTCTTGCAATTCATTATCAGAGACCATGACCTTCCGGCATTTTGAATGGCGCTTGTGGGCTTTCCCAGCGTGGAACTGGATTCATTGGAGGCATGTTCTCTACTTGCCAGGCCGGTCGCAAAATTGCGCACACTCCCTATCTGCGCTTGTTCCAGAGCTCTTTCAACATAGAGGACTTTTTTTCAATGCACTGAATGTTGGAACTTTGCATTGAAATTCTTGAATGCGTTTGAATCTGGCCTGCTCCGAAGGACGTTAATGGCTTGTTGGTAGCACAAGTGGAGAGGAGTGATCGCTGGAAATGCTTCGAAAAGTCAGATAGTCCTAGGAGGTAGCTCAGACTGAGACTGCCAAGATTGGATTTGAACCCATCTGGCCCAGCGTTTTGATTTATATATATAATCCCTTCCTTTACCACAATCACAAAGAGATGGAACAATGCCTGCCAAGCAAAAGGTGCTGGTAAACTCAAACTGAGCTTGACGTGATCACAATGTCTCCGCCAGGATCGGCCGCTGGAATCCAATGTCGAAAACATGTTCAGGTCAAGCGCACAAGTGGTCTGAACCCAAGGGAGTGTCCAACTGCGTCCCATGCACATGTTTCTTCACACCTTCAGGTTAGTGAAGTTTCCTGACCTGGGAATTCCAGGCCAGAAAAATCCTTTTGCAATTGTCCTTCCAGTTCCGCACGAAGTCTTGTTGTTCAACAATCGTTGTTTGACAGGTGCATCAGCTCTTTTCCCTACTGCAGCTGACAGATGGCCTGTTGTATTGCGCCCAGTTGGCGAATCAAAGAGTTTTGCGGCACTCACAAAATCCATGAATCTTCATGTTAATGTGTTATAATGTGTTATAATGCGTTCTATGTTTTCTTTGTCTTATCTTTGCTGTATTTTGGTCCTTAGGCTGAGCTTGTGACAATCATGTCTACTCGAGATGGAGCACGCTTGCCCTCTGGACTTGTGGGCCCCAGTGTCTGTGAGATGGAGAAAACAGGGTCAGATCCTGAAGAAATGAGAGGATAGAGTCATAGACACGATACGAAAGCAGAATAAGATGAGGTTGCTGGTTGTCTCTTCGGTGTTTCTGGTGGCTGCGATTGGAGCTGTTTGGATTCTGCCCGCAGCTCTGATTTGAGGGTTGACTCAGTGTTTGTCAGAACAAGGGACACTGTGACACTTCGTTTGTTACCACTATGGCCCTCCCCTGTTCAAACATTTTCCAAGATGAAGATACAGCTGAGGTTTGTGAGAGTTGGCGTGACGCCGACACAGCTCATTTGTTTGGATTTTGAAGCCAGCTACTGCCACCATCTTAGCTTCAAGCTGCAAGGGACAAGTACTGACAGCACTGGCAGGGTGGTGAAATACCATTTTACCAAGATTTGCCGTGAAATCTTGGCACAGGATTGCAAGCGTGCTTGATGCGCTTTGCTTGAGTTTCATCAGCTTCTGTCGTGTCCAAGGTCCCAGAAGGAAAAGGACTACTGCAAGCTTTCCCAAGTACACTGTCTGACTTTGATTCACCCAGGGTTCAGGTCTGAGTACTTCACCCCATGCACTTCCATACAAGAAGATACAAGAAGGCTGTTTGCATTTTGCTCGCATCCACTTCTTGAGGTGAGGGCTACTGCCAGACGCAACAGCACCACATCGGAAGACAAATGCTGAGCTTTGAAGCTTTGTTGATGCAAGAAGCCATCACAGATATGCAGACAAGTTACATGTCTATGTACTGATGATATCTTATGATATGAACAAGCACGAAGAGGGTTTTGAAAACTTCTGCACTGTTCGTCTGTTCGTGTTCCCGACTCCACCTCCGCAGCGTTTGCTCAAAGATCTGCATTGAATTCCTAGCGGCAGAGCCATCATGGCAAGCTTTGGTCCCAGGTTCCAGGAGCCTCTGGCTTCACTCATTTCGTTGCCTCAGACTCTTGGAATCTGCCAAGATCTGAACGGCAGAGACATACTCTGAGGTCCGTGGCACACGTTGGGGAGGTATGACTATCAGCCTGAGCCTGGCTTTGTTCGGCACATGGAGCCTTCCTGGCGAGTTGGCAAATGCTCTTTACCAAGATCTTATATATATATATATACTGGATATATATATATATATACATATATGATGTACATGTACATATACATAGAAATCGTCTCGGTATTTAGCACTGTTTCTCACCATGGTGTTCTGGATCTTTGAAGATTACAGTGCGAGCATCTGCCAGGGAACTGTACACAACATCGACTGCCATTGGAAAATGCAGACTTGACACAGTGGCTTGTTCTGACAGTTCGTTCCTAAAGTCATTTTGGCAGTGTTCAGTTCTTGGATACGTGGCCCTTGCAGGTGGGGCATTTGAAACCGTGTGATGATCGGCACGCACTTGCCTCAGTACTTGTGAAAAGCGTGTTTTTTTTTGCATAGCCAGTGGATGGATCCATAGCAAGGTATGATTTCCACGACAAAGTGTTGAGGCTCCAATCCGACTATACCGCAGCTACGGTGAATGGTTTGAAGCTGGACTCCAGGCTGATTTGGCTTTTGTTTGGCTTTTCCTTCCACATGGGTTTTGCATTTTCTTGTTTGTTTCGTTTTCCGAGCTTTCACAAGTAACTTCTTGCTTTTGCAGGCTCCTTTGCCCAACGTCACTCTTGAGACGACTTCGTCCGGAACTTATGAATGCAGGAGAATGCTTGAAAGGTACCGCAACAAGTTGATGTGGACTATACATTGCAGTAGTGCTTAGAGCGAGGATGCAACTTCTCACCTATGCACATTGTTGAGGTCTCGCTTCTGGCCTTACGGGCAGAGTGTTACAAAAATGCACCCAACAGTTGACAAGAAGAACGAGTGCGCAGCTTGACGGAAAGAACAACCCAACTGATCCGACGCAGATCAGTTTGTTTGAGAGAGGAAGGCGGCAGGGAATCCCGGAGACTGAAACGAATTGTCACAGGTACAAGCTTGATGACAGAACAGTGACCAGAGTGAAGTCACCTGCTCAGTCTTTCCTCAAGTCTTCTCCGTCTTCTCCGAATAAGAAAACGTGTCTCAGCTGTGAGGCCCTACATCCCACCCCGGGAAGCTTCATTGCCTGACCTCAGAGCGTATCGAGCAGGAGTTCCATGTGGGAGCAACACAAGCCACGTATGCGTAATAGGAGCAGAGTGCAACATGTTTTAGCAGCTTGTTCGACATGTTTTGTTGGTTTTGTTTTCCTACGTTTTGTTGGATGCTTGGCATTCTCAGCTTGCATTGCTAGTGTTCCCATGTTTTCCACCATCCCTGTTTTCCACCATCCCTGCTTTGCATTGACATGTATTGCCATCCTTTGCAGGAGGTTCTCGACACGAACACTTGATGGACCACCAAGCCTTCCAGCCAATTTGAGCAGACTTCGATTCAATGTTTGCAAGCAGTTTGGGGATCATTCTGATGCTCTGCACGTGCCAGTACCATCGAGCTTTCCGCGATACAGGAAAACGCATTCGCTGCCAATTCGGCATGTATTGAGACACAGAACAGTAGCTTGAGAGCTTTTTTGTCAAACCACCAGCAGCAATGCCACTTGTGTCATTTTGCTGCTAGTCTGGGAATTCGACAAACGGTGCCAGGATTCTGCAGATACGAATTCTTCTTCTCAGATGCAGTGCGGAGCAGTAGCTTTGCAAGGTTTCACCACATTCGGTCTCCGAAGGAGCCTAGGGTAGGCGTTCTTGCAATCGCAAAGCCGTCCCTTTAGTCAAGCAAATAATGAGACCCTAATTGCAAGTAAAAAGGGCTTGAGCAGTTGGAGAGTGGCGAGAGTGGCTTTGTGCACTGCACTTCTGAATCAGGTTCTGTGGATGAATGTTTGTCTTTGCGAATCAATATTTGGGTTCAAGCAGGAAGGTCAGATTTGCAATGGACAACTTTGCGGCCAAACATGGTGCCTGGCAGTTCTGGGCCGAGATTGTGAGCTAGTAACTGACTGTATGTTGTGTAAAGCTGTTTTCCGCTCAGCCGGCAGATGGTTTTTCCAGGCAGCATTTGGGCAAGGAGAAAAAAGCCCGGCACAAGGGCACACTGCTGCAGTGTGCTCAGATGACCAACCTGGTTGAACCACGCTTGTGGGACAGATGTAATGATTCCCAGACTCGTCTTTGTATTTTGGCAAATCTTTGTCTTCAGGTACTATGGAAGAAAAGGAGGAAAAGAGATACTTGCACCAAAAGCACCACCTGCTCCGACCGTAGATGATGTGACCAAGGCGGACTGCATGCCTGCACTTGCTTTGTATTCTGAAGAGTCTGTACAACCCCCCACAGCTCAGAGGGACTGAACCAGTTTTTGAAGAAAGACTCATGTCTTGAATTTCAATATGATACCAGTCTTACCAAAATCTATATACTTGCGAGAACAATCACGGATGAATGCACAACTGTGAACAAGTCTTGCCTGTGTGTATGTGCAGTGTGTATGCATGTTTGTATGTCTGTCTGTTTGTCTGCCTGCCGGAAAGACAGCAGATACTTCTTTATGACTTTTTGCACGAAAGCACAAGAAAAGCATGAAAACGCGTCACGTGGCAGGATCCGCAGCCGGATAAAACTGTACCAATACTACAACCAGCACCACCAACAAAAAACAAGCTAACACAAACAACATGATTAAATTCATCTGCTTCACACAAAATCTTTCGGTGGATCCTTTGGTGCCCGGACACACAAGTTGAAGCAACAAACACTGATACTGACAACATGACAGTGAACAGAGATTTCAGCTTCCCACAACCTAGGAACAGAACCAGAACCCAGCATAGATGATGCCCCGAGCTCGACACGCACCACAAAGAGGGTACGAGCGAGAGCTCGGCTCCAATGTTGAAATAAGGCCACTGGCCACAAGCCACAACAATCTCACTGAATGCACAGATGTTTCTAGGCATTCACGGTACACTCCAATCCCTCCCGCTGCCATCCGTTGAGGATGATGCAAGAGCAGGAATGATTCATGAAGTGAGAATGATGAATGACATGCCAGTGTCACTGCTGGGCTGCTTCGATTTGCTTGAAAATGGTCAGGTGATCTTTGACAGACTCTATCATTCCACTTCTTCGCCGGTTTGCTTCCAAGTGGGCCATTGTCAGCGAAATCAGTTGTGTCGTTGTGAGAAGCTTTGTGTGTTCGAGTCAAAACAACTTTAAGGCTTTGCCACAAAGCAACACTCCCTCAAGGCCGGATGACACGGGTTACTGTAGCATAGGAAGTGGCGAATCCGAATCGACCTCGAAACTCTGAAACTATCAAGCAAATTCTTCGGTTAAGAGTGTTGGTACGTTGCGATGTCAATGTGAACGTAGGCCTTCTTCCAGCCAACGCTCTCGGCGGCCGTTGGGATCTCTCTCAACTGGACTTGTGCTGTGTTGAACCTAGTATGACGACAACAAAACATCGAAAAACAGAAGATTTCTTTGTTCTTGCAGAACAGTGAGGCCAGAAAGAGCAGAACTTACTAGTTCCCTTTCACGCAGATCTACTGGTAGGACTGCTGCTTAGGTGATGTGGTTTGTCAAACCAATTACTGTATATCATTCGTTCTCTCCAAAGTTCTCCCTAGTTCTCCGACGTGTCCTAGGACTGGTGGCTCAAGACCGCGCTCAGGGGGCCAGACTTGTGCTAAGTTGTGGGTGGACACAACATGACATGACAAGTTTTTGCTGACTGTACATTGTACAGTTCTTGACAAATGGAGACTTAGGCAAAGCAACCCGGATCCGAGTTTGCTTTTCTTCAATGATCAGTGGGCTGCTTTGCAAGAGTCTAGAGGGTGTACGCAGACCATGCTTGTTTTACTTGTTTTGGTCAATGAACCTTGCAGTTTTGCATTTGTTGTGAGATGAGGCAGAGGCAGAGGACACCATCGCTGAGAAGCATGTCCCAGTTTAGTGCTACCTCATCTCTATGGCTGGAGGCCACTGTGACCCCACTTCAATCCTGTGATTTCGCGTATCAGAAAAGGATTTCTAGAGTTCTTCAAAGCTCTGTGATTTACTTGATCGTTGTTGGTGAATGTTGAGTTTGCAGGTGGAGAAAGCTGTCCAGGAAGAGGTTGCAAAGGCGCAAATATCCACACAAACAGCTTTTCTGATTATGAAACCATAGCGACAAAAGGCACATGAGTTTTGAATTTGAAGTACACTTTTCCATTGCACACTTTTCCATTACATACACTATTATTGCTACAACTGCCATTTTCTCTTTTTCTGGCCTCTCACGTTTTGAGCTACTTCCAGCCTTCTCATGATTTCCCTGCAGCGACCACAACTCAGCGAAATTCAATCCTACGACTTGCATAGTCTCGTGGGTTCTGGGTGTGTTGAAGTTGTGAAGAACCCAGGAACCGACCCAAGACTGAGCTTTGAGCTGACATATTCATTCTGGAATTGCCACTGTCCATGCTGGGTTCTCTATTCTCAAGAGCCACTAGACAGGTTCTGAAGCGAATTGTAAAACCATGCGCACACACACCGAATGCCCTTCGGACTCATTCCTTGCGGTCTGCTTTCGCGCCGCCAATCTCCAACAAACCGTGATCAAAATGGAACAAAGCATGTTTTATTGAGCTGCTATAGCTGATAGTCACGCGGTCGCACATTATCACTGGAACACGTGCAATGTGAAGGAACATTTGGCTGTTCCATGTAGTTGAGAGGTTGTCAAGCCATTGCAAGAGCAGCTGCTCTCAGAGGATACTTGTGGGTGGCTGTTGAGACTATCAGTACTCCTTAGGGAAGATTCATTAAACTTCAAAGAAAGAGTGTCACTGCACTCCTCGTCTCGTGGTCACTGCTTCCTGCACTGAAATTTGAGAGGAACATGCTCGAAAGAGAGCAGAAGAGTCTTTAAGGCTTGAGGGTACTCTCCGCACTTCCAAATTTGTTTTTCTCATTTTTGAATATGAAGATTTCTGAATCCATTTCAATACTTTGCGCAAAGGGAGCGTTGATATCTGTTGGAACTGAACCCTTGCTGGCTGGGAAATGGACCTCAGCAATCCATTGAAGGCTGCTCAATGCAGCGGACGCAACCAACGCCAGCTCTTGAGCCAATGAGGGCAGCTGGCAGATGCAAAGTTGTCAGCAGCCATTCTATGCAGCAATATATACAAATATAATCAAATATATCTATATATACATGTGCAAATATATTTCTTTCATGATTCTTGTCTTTTTAATTAGTATCACTATTGTTTCTATTATCATGAATCATTTTACATTTTTAATCTAGTGTATGATATAATAACATACACAATACATACATGGGGATTGTATACATAATCCTTTCAGAAGTTCTAAGACAAAGGTTTGACAGAAGCAGTTTGCTTTCCTTCTCTGCATGAGTTTTCACCCGTTTCACCTTCTAGTGAATCTCACTCGGCCCCAAGCTACATGTGAGAAAAAGAAGAGGAGTCTGAAGTGATTCCAAGAAGTGGACAAGAAACCAATAAGAACCAGAAGCCAGAAACCTGTAGGGAATCATATCTGGCACATTGTGATAGGAATTCACTCACCTGCACCGCAGCTTTGGTTCCAAAGTTGGGGAGCTCGAATGGCTCGGTGTCACAAGCACGTGCCAGATAGATGTTTGTGGTATGACAGGAAGGCCGCCTCCACCGAGAAGGGGCTTGACCGGCAAAAGGCGCCGTGGCCCAGTTGACTGGGATGAGGCAGGATCTTGCAGCCGCTTGTAGCTGAATGCTGAGTTCCAAATGGTTTTGGGATTCACAAGTCTTAGAAGTGCTAGAAGCTCCAGAAGTGTCCCTGGTGGTCGCAACGTTCAATGCTTTGCACTCTTCTGTACCTTTAGAGCCTGCTTGGTTGTACAATGCTGTCACCTTCAGTGTTCTGATGGCAAGGATGTGCGTGCTGGTGGTGACAGCCGGTCGCCAGAGAGGACACGAGAAGCATGTATCTCAGGGATAGCTAAATTTTGATAAACATGCATGGTTGCATGTGACCTTTGATGAATCTCGAATTGGTCAAGAGTCAAGACTCAATTCAGGTGCAAGTTCGGCGGCAGTCATCGAGGCCACAGACCACTGTGTATATAGTTTGTAGATCTTTTTGTGAATTCAAAAATTCAAATGATCTTCAAATGCTTTGGTACTTGATCCTACGTCGGCTTTTGAAAATGTCTTGGGGCTAGATTGGTGCAAGCTAGCAGCTAGCAGCTATTTGTTCGCAAGGCTTCTTGAGCGTGATCGAGATGTCAGAGCAGGCTCTAGAAGCAGAAGTGGTGTCCAACTTGGTTGAAAGAGAGGTCAGATGAGATTTATCAAATCTGAGGGATGAGTCCAAAGACACCCATTGGCACAGATGGCATGGAGCTGACATTGGTACAAGGCATTTGTTAAAGCCAAGGTCTGCAGAGAAGAGTTATCTTGCCCAGTGGACGACAAAGCTCGAGTCGGGAGACATGGTTTCGAAGACCTAGCAGCAGAAAGGAGTGCAGGCTGTTAGGTGTACCAAAGAAAAAGTCAACAGTCAAGGACATACAAACCACTTGAGAACCGAATCCTCGGGGGCTTTCTTGGCATTTTCTCAGGTATTCTCGTTGTCTGATTTACACCAGCAGATGCATTTTTCACTTCTATGCAATTCTATTTGTTGGCCGTATCTAGAGGTATTTTCCAAAACCATGTTCTTCAAGTCATCCCTTCTTGAACCCTGCAGACCCTTGTCTCAAAATCTTCCCTTGCAGAAACTTGATCATCTCTTCAGAGCCGAAACCTGCGTTTTTAGATCACATCTGCACGTGTCCCAAAACTGACTGGCAAAATCCTCACTCCTTGAAATCATTCATCCTCTGCACTTCTAACAACTTTGATCTTAAAGACATACTACTTGCGCTAGCAATCTTAGAGAAAAAACATGCGGACACATGAATTTACGATATATCCAAGTTGGGAGCTTTCCTACTTGTGTAGAAGCTTTAGATGCAAAGGTTGAAATGTTATCACATGCGATCTGCGTACTGTGGCATTTGAGCTAGCAAAATATCATGGCATCCAGCAAAACAGCATGCCGCTAAGGTAGAAGTCCCAGCCGCCGAGGCACAACTTTGCTTCAGCTTTTCTTTGTAGCAAACATGACATGGATCCGAAGGACGAGTGCTTCGATACGCTTTGCTTGATTTTTTTTTGACTTTTGGATGTCTTGGTATTTTTCGTCTTTCTTGACCTTCATGCACTTTTCCCTTCATACTCAACGAAAACTCAGCACGGGTAGACTCATCCGAAACTCTTAGAAATGAAAGCAGTCATGAAGTTGAGAGCTAGCAATACTTGGATGCTTGGGTTTGTTCTTTGGTCTTCTGTCACTGCGCTGCTTGCCAGGTGCTCGAAGACCACCAGGCGGCGTCTTTTGCTTCGGTCGGAGCAGCGTTGTGTTGGACGCAGAATTCGTTGGAGGTCGCACTGAAAGCCGCGGTGCCTTGCCCCGCAGACGTCCGTGATCTTCTGAGTTGTAATCAACTTTGATTTCTGAGACCTACTGAGATCTACATACCATTGATATACCGGTTTCTGAAAGCAAAACTGAGAAAAATTTAAAGAATTGACACTGAGGGGTGCTCCTCCCGATGATGGAGGCTGGAAGTCTTTCAATCTTCCAACTTCACTAAAATCTATTCATTCTGATTCATCCAGCAAGGCTGGGGACGAAGAGGTTCTGGACTCACGTCTGGCTGGCATGGTGAGATGCACTTGTGCTGGAAGTCGAGCATTGTCTATGATGACTGAACAGAGTACGCGCTAGGCTGACCCCAGCAGGCAAGCCCGCGCTGGCAGGTTAGTTTTTGTTGGTTTGTCATGGATGAAGAAAATGAAGGATGTCATGAAGCCCTTATTTTTGCATTACAGTGGACACTCGTTTGCCCACATTTAAAGTGCGTCTTCTACAACTACTAACTGCTGCACCCATTTTTGCTGCGCAGCTGGTGCAAAGCGTCGTGGAGCCAGTGAAGAAGAGCAGGCCTCTCAGGCTCTTGACACCTGCAGCCATTGCGGATGTGTAAGTGAAGAACCTAAAGAACCTAAAGAAAAGCGCTAGCAAAGCAAGCAGCGTAACCAGAGAAAAATCCTGCCCTGCTACCCGTGCTGCGGAAACTAAAGACACTTAAAGTTAGGACCAACTGGATGGGTCACAATCAATGAGAGATGGTAACATCTCAAAGAAGATTCTGAATACATCATACATCAAAAACACAAGTTCTGTCCTTGCTAAGAGCCCAGATTCATATCTTTTGAGAACAGCTCGATGTTTGTAGTGTATGACACATGATGTATGGCAAGTTTTCGTGTTGCCACAAGACTGCTGCCAGTTGACATGACTTCCAAGTTTTACTTCTCTGTTTCGAAGTCGGTGTACTCCCAAATCTGGATTGCTTGAGTTCTTGAGCCATCATTCTTTACACATCATGGTGTTTCTGTAGAGATTCAGGAAGCCTGCGCTCTTATTTTGAATTTAACCACCTCATTCCTGACAACTACTGTGAGATTCTTGCTGAATTTCATGAATGTACAGAAACACTTGTTAGCGATCTTTTCGCACAGCACACTTGCTTGTGTTTGTTTGTTTGTTTGTTGGTTGGTTGGTTGGTTGGCTGGCTGGCTGGCTGGCTGGCTGGTTGGTTGGTTGGTTGGTTGGTTGGTTGGTTGGTTGGTTTTTGTTGTTGCGGTTGTGGTTGTGGTTGTGGTTGTTGTTCTGGGTCTCGTTTCCAACGGTTTCATGGGCTAATTCTTTCGAAATTATTTTCACCATAGCCCAGTCCCAGTGCTGCAGCAATCACTTTTTAACTCTCCTATTATCGACTTCGAGACAGTATCACTGCAGCAGGAAGCAGAATTGATAGACTGAATTCCTGCTTAGTTTCAACTTTAAACATGCTGAAGCCTGTTTGAACTCACCATTGGGGTTAACTGTTAACTTTTGTATTGCTTTGCCTTCAGCATTTTGACAATGGCTAGCGGATTTCACGTGTGTTTTGAGTACTTCTTGCCTCGTGTAGAAAAGGCATCCTAGAGCTAAACGAAACGTGGCACTAAGACTTGAGATTGCGGACCAAGCAGTGGAACCGGGTCACATGAGGATAGCAACAACGACAGCAAATCACAAGCGCTTTCATACTGCCCCTGTTCACTTCAAGATGCATTTTTGAGATTTGCGTTTATTGGTGTGCAGCCTGAGATCATGAGGTTTGGGCCAGGCCGCCGCAGATATGGCAATGATGGACCACGGAGAGGTGGTGAAAGAGCAAGAATCTCAGGCTTCCAAGGTCTGAAATGTTGAAAGGCTGAAGCATTTTTGTAGCACATGCAACATAACACACAGAGTCCCATGGCCCATGACCTTGTTTGAGGAAGAGGAGGATAGCCGCAAGAAGCCAGATCCTGAACGGAGCAAAAAATATAAACTCCGTCTGGAGGACAGTGTTCTTTTGCATAGTTTGAGATGCTGTGTTGCGGGGATAGAACATTGAATGTTTGCCATGGCCATTGCAATCGAGCAGATTGGGTGGGTGGTGTGGGGTCTTTAGTCTTTACTTGACATCACTTCGCCACCATGCAGGACTGGATTCTGGCAGTAAATCTTCTCCTCAGCTGGGATGATCAAAAGACCACCTCAGCATCGGACATGGAGGAGTTTCTCTCACGCTTCTTGGAGGTTGGGCTAAACATTCACTTTTGCTTTGCATCATTTGGTGCCTGGCCAAGCAGACATCACCCAAATGCAAGTGCACCAGAGTGGCTTCTAATTCAAGATAGTAAACTGAAGAGTGCTTGCTTCTTTATTCTGTGTGAGCCGTGGCATGTTTTTAGCTTTCATCCTCTAGAGCTCTAGCCGAAGGACTGTGATAGTCTGGAGACCAGAAGAGTTCTCATTGAATAATGCATAGTGTATATCCGTCAAAACCTCATCAGAACGCTTCCCCTCATGATAGCGGACACTGCAACCCAACTGCTTTGCAGTATGATGCGAAAGTAAAGTATCGGATCACTCCACGGCTTACCTCAGAGATATTCCTCAGGCGGGGCAAAAACGAATTCGGGGAAAAGTCCAGCGAAAACTTAACTTTGCACCTTGCATACCTTGGAGAACCAAGGGGCATTCTGCGAACTCTTTGGGACATTGATCGGCTTTTGCGTGCAGATCTGAGAGCATGCCTTCTCGTTTGACACAATTTACATTGACTATTTTGCGTGAACCGTTAATTGACAAGAAACTTTTTCGTGGATCTCTGGCTTCAGGCGTTATGAATCCTGGAGAGGAGCTGAAGATGGTCACAGCCAAAAGCCCTTTGGTTCTCAGCATCCTACGGGTGCGACCTGTTTCCTTCATTTCCATTCAGTCTGCTAAAGATTTCACCAGACCCGTGCAGGTCATGGCGTACGAATTCATGTGGACTCCAAACTGTACGTCCCAAGGAGCCAAAGAAGGTGTGATTTGGATTGGGGTCCGGAGTGTATGAGAAAAAAACGTGACGCATGCACAGGTACTGACAGGTACTGTACTGTTTTAGATGGTTTCCTCTCTTTTGTCGACTGTACATTCTAGACTTTGAAATCTAGCATTGGAGCTTGCACAAGATAAGTTTCCAACCACGCCGACTCAGTATGATATGATTATAGAACCCATGGGTGAAACATCTTCCAGGTGAGTTGCCTGTCTGATATAGAGAAACTTATTGAACGTAGGATTTGATATCGGTTTCTGTTGTTCCCTGTGTTTTCCGGGCACGTGCTGTTTTGTTTGCACACTTCCGCTCGTTTTACTTGTTGGATTGCCAGCAGGTGCTAGAGATCTGATGGAGAGGGTCAGCCTTTCAGTAAAGGCAGGACCGACATAACTATCATGGATCCTGCAGTTGCTTTGAGCTACCAGGGCTCTGGAATGTCCATACTTTGTGTCTTGGGAGGCAGACAGGGACTGGATCACAGACGCCATGGTTCGGATGGGTGATGTCTTCGAGAAGGCTGGCTGCAGTTCATAGTGGGTGAAAGAGTGAGCATTTCTTCTGTCGCCTTCTGTCAAGATGTTTCCGATAGAGAGTGCATTGTAGAAATGTCTTATTCCGTGTGTGCATACGCAAGGCATCGGCAAGATCCCCTTAGTTGACAGGGCTTGATTTCTCAACGATTCGACCAGACGCTGTGACAGGCGCATAAGGATTGGGACAAAAAGCATGCAGCTGCAAAAGAGAAGAAGGCCACCTGGTTTGAGCACGAGGTTTGACCGAATCATTTATACGTCATTTTGTTTGACAGCGCCGTGAACGTGAAGCACAAGCTGCCAGCGCTGCTGCTGGGGTTGGCGGGGACAGCCTGCTGCTTTTTTACCTTCATTTGCACGAATTTGATGTCCAAAAAGACATGTTGAGGGCTGATTCCTTGACAAGACCAAGATGTACATGATGTACATGTGTTGTTTGCGTGTTGTTGTCACTTCATAGAGGACTTGGCAGCTGGAGGTGGGATGCTTGAGTGTGTTTGTTTTGTGCGCATGCGCCTGAACTACCAAAATCAATTGTGTAGGCGCCAAAGTGAAACTGTCAGAAAATGCGAAAGCAGCAAGATCTGGGCGGAAACCACAAGGCAACGCCCCGCTTTCATGACAACCTTCCCAGTACTATCTCCTGTCCTTTGACCTTTTTACACAGATGTATGTGGCTGCAAGAGATGTACACGTCCAGTTTGACAAGCATACACCTTGCACATGTGCCAAACCATGTCCTTTTGCTTTCATTTTGTGTGTACAACAGTAAGGTTCTCAAAAGTTGGTCAAACAACTAGCACCTTCGCGCGTTCAGGTGAAGATTTGCGTGCAAAACGTAAGGCTGGTGTCAACAGACCGGGTGTATCTCCAACAATGTCATTACCATCAAACCCATGCCAAGGGGGCTGATGCTCAGTTTGGCAACGCCAGAGCACTGGCAGTCAAAGAACAGGCCGGACATCAAGCGGTTGCTCAAGAGCCAAGACTCAATCGTGAACACGATTTGTGCACACATACCGGCAATGCTTTTGAGGCCCTCGCTGGAAAAGCAGAACAGTCCGCTGATTCGCAGAAGCTCCTTTTATGAACAGGGCCACATAGAAGCGTAACTGAGAACCATCCAATCAGATTGCAAATTTGAGTGTCAAAAATTCCCATGATGACCACACAACTGAACATTAACCTCTCAGGTTGTCTCGAGCTGTAGCCTGGAGCCTGAGAAATTCAGTGTCAAACAGCAACCTTTGTGTAGACTTGTGGCTGGAAGAAACACTGGGTGTGCCGTGAGGTTGTGAGAGCAGTAAGGCCGACTGCAGCACAAGAGGAAGGGGATGAGGACGAAGAAAAGGAAGAAAAAGAAGAGAAAGAAGAGAAAGGAGCGAAAGAAGAAGCAAAGGAGGAAGGAGAGGAAGATGAAGGAGAAGGGGATGAAGCAGAAGAAACTCAAGAACAAGAGACAGATGCCGGTGGGGCCGCAAGGGATGCAGACATGGCGGATGAGGCGGATGATGAAGTTGCGCAAGATGGAGCTGAAGCTGATGTGGATGAGCAGACAAAGGATGATGTTGAGGTTGAACCTGATGCCAGCGCGGCAGAAACTCAGGAGCCAGTGTGGCATTTGCGAACTTAAATTTTTGAGTTTCTAAATGCCGCCACTGCCACTAGCTGCACTTGTTTTCTTTATGTGAAATATTCAATAGGACTGCGAGAAAAGGAAGGCTGATGGTCGTGTGGCACCAAGTTGGTGAGACTGCAGTAATCTTCCCTGTGCCTTGGGTCGCAACTTCGACTGCGCCACTGAGGTGCTGACCAAGAGGCTGAAGAGTGCTGATGGGCAAAACTGCGCCGAGGTGCGAACTTGAGAAGTGGAATTGGCGTTCGCTAGCGTTGACTCCGAAGTTTTGCGCATTCACATGACAGGTTTCCAGTAAGGCCGTGCAGTGAGACATGACCTGCTGCATCCATCAAGATGAAACTTGGAACCATTATGCGCTGCAAGGTTATACGCTATCAGACTTAAGGCATTCTTTTCCTGCAACAAAAAGGAACATATCAGATATGGGTTTGAGGACCCTACCCATGTGCGGCCTTTACAGAGGAAAATTGATGTACTTATGGTCGCGACAAGCAGAGCTTCAAGCTAAGGAAGCTGGATGCTGTCTGGAAACGCAATATGTGCAAGAAGCACATGTGCGCTGTGGGCCGTGGGCCAATGTGCCTCGCAGCGAAATGCCACTTGGAACTTTCCTGCGCAAGCCGCAAGAAATCGTGTTTGTCGTTCTTGTTTGCCCTGCGCCTGCAAAGAGAGACAGACGCAGACACAGATAAGTGTTTCCTTTTGTTGGTAGCAGCATTTACAAAACATGTTATTTTCACAGCAACGTTTCTGATCTTTCGATCTTCAAGCAACCAGAATGGACCGATTCAGCATGAGGATATTTTACACGAGCACTGTCGCAAAGAGCCAGCTAATGTCAACACACTTTTCGAAGTTTTGGGCGCAGCAGAAAAGGAATGCCCAGTGAGATGGAATTGGATGCTGTCATTGGCACGCATCAGTGCAAGCGTGCATCTATTTTGAAAGTACCAGCATGAACTCTACTTAACCACCGATGTTGAAGGACACAAATGACACACGGAATAAATGCCAACAAGTTGCCTAGCTTTCAACGTGAAATGCATTCACTTGAACGAGAGACGCAATGGCGGCCTTTGAAGCGGAAGTTTTTGAGGAGATGGTTTCGAAATCATCACTATGATTTCACTTTTTTGAAATAGAGATAGCTCATGTGTGGATAGACAAGAGGCGCATTCCACAGAATTCATCAGAGTAACGTCAATCATTAAACAGGTTGCGGGATGAACTGCGAAGGTTTGGCTAGGAGTGTTTGCAATCCAGGCTGACAGGCCCGTACCCTGAAGATGCACAACACTTTCCGGTACTTGGATGTATTTATATAGTTTGGTATCGAGTATTATTGAGTTATCTTTTTTCCCCTCGCTTTCCCCATGGTGCTGGTGCTGGTAATGGTGGGGTATGGCAACGACATCATTGTGGCTGACAAACTCCTTAGTTCCAGACAAGACCTGGCAAATCGTCTAGTGCTGACAGCGAAGGATGTGCACCGCTTGGTTGCACAGCTTGTCAGCGGCCAGCATGTCCCAGAAGCAGAGGTAGAAGATGGGCGGTTTGTGTGCACTTTCCCGGGGGCTATGCAATTTTTTGCATTTGGAGAAGGAGCTTTTTGTTGGATGGAATGTGAACTTGAGTCAAAATTGCACAGTGCTTGAAGCTCAGACTTGGAGCTGCAATCCCGATTCAATGGAAGCGCTTTCCAATACTAGTGTGGAAAAGGAAAAACAGAACAGGTGTTCTATTGGTGTTTTTCAAGTCCCTGCCTCTTCTATCCGGGAAGAAGTGTTACCTTCCAGCATTGCATCGTGCACAGGCGTTTGATCAGTTCAAGAAATGCAAAGAGGCTGGAACCTTTTGAACCTGAATGGAGTTCCTATTAACACGAGCGATATATCCGTTGGAGGTCTTCTCTTAGTCACGAGTCACGAGGTTCATTTTGTGGCATCTGTGTTTTTGCATGGCTTCTCCCTGGATTCGTGGTACAGCAAACTTCTTTGTTCCTGCCTTCCAATCGATTTGGAACCGTCATAGTCACAGTGATAGTTGTACGTATAATCTAATATGCAGACAGTATACGTATAGATATGTACGCACATGTATATACATACGCAAACTCACATGTAGGTTTGATCTCCATCCGTGAATACTTCGATCCTTTTGCTTGCACTGGTGCTGATGTTACTGTGATATGGCTACACATACCCGAAGAGTATACAGCGTACGCACGCGTCACATAATCACATACAGTATAGTCTGGATAATACTTTTTGTCTTGACTTCCTTGTCATTTTGAGGCCCTGTCAAAGCCCTTCAAGTTTCGAAGCCGGGAGGACAAGCAGATATCATGCAGCACCTTTTGAACTTTTGCGTCCTTGTCTTACGACTGCCAGGACACCATGGATTTGCCAAGCTTGGCAAGATACACAATGGCTGAGAGGCTCATCATCTTCCATTCCTTTCAGATTTCTTTGGCGCTTAGGTGCCTAGTGGAAACGAGATAAAGCCCAGTTAGAGATTCCATAGTGGAATCCCAAAGTCTGAAAAGGTTCTGAAGTTACAACTTAACCATCTACCGTTGACGTTAAATTTGAAATTTGAGGGAAATAAGGAACACCTTGTAGACCATTTCGATATATTTTGATCCCTTTCCTTTTTGCACTACTGCTGATTAAATCATCCTTCCAAATATAGCTTTAAACAGCTCAACATTTCAAAGAAAGAAATGCCACTTGGCAGGACAGCAAGGAAAGTACATTTCTGATTCTCAAGAACAGCGCCTGTGACGGTGGACTTTAAATACTGTACTGCCGCTTCAGGCCGCGGCTTGCTACGGAGCCTCTGGTGAAGATTGTCGACGAGGCGTCAGACCTTAGGAAAGGTTGATTCAAAAATGAGGCAGAGACTGTGAGAAATTGCTTTTGGTTTTTCCTTTGGTAGAGTCAACTTCGCTGCAAGAATTCCAATTCTCACTTTGAAGTTTCTCACATAATGAGGCACATCTAGGTATAGATTAGCTTCCCTTCTGACGGTCAGTCCTGTATTGAACTATGATTCTAATCGGCTCAAGGTAAGACGGTGCTACTTTCATAGCTTCTTCACAGACTTCAAGTTTCTCAGGTTAGTCGAACGCTTCGATTGCACCAAAGCGATTGCTGTGCGTCAGGGGCTGTGACCAATCTCACAGTAGGATGAGCTTTGATCTGTCAAATCAAATTCAAAGCAATGATTAGACTCTTAGACAGGATTCTATTGGACTTTTGAGGCTTGTCGAGCGGGCTTTGGGCCTTGGTGTGGGTTTGCAAGAGGTCAGCAATGTAGCTGTCATTAGCTGCGCATTCAATGCGACGCTGTCCACAGGTGCCACGGAAATGTGCTGCCATCTACTACAGAGAATGCCATTTCCAGGCACTGGAATTGTCCTGTTCCGCTTCATTGGTTTCCTGTTTGTTCAACTCCTGGCTTCTTCAAAACAGCCGACATTCATTGTCATCAACAGCCGACAAATGTTGAAGATA
Organism: Breviolum minutum Mf 1.05b.01; assembly: GCA_000507305.1. NCBI lineage: Eukaryota > Dinophyceae > Suessiales > Symbiodiniaceae > Breviolum > Breviolum minutum. The sequence continues at coordinate 21,432 of DF239243.1, forward strand.
GCCTTAGTCTGAAAGTCTTTGTATTATTTTTAGGCATGTTAGGCCAAAGAAGTTTCCTGATCCTTCTCAGTGTGAATGGCTGCTTCTCGTTTCCTACGGCAAATGAAGAACTAGGTTCTTTTTACATGAAGATGAGAGACTTCTACTTTACACTTTACACATCGTTTCTGCGATGGCCTGTGTTGTCTTAGAGTTGTTTGTCACTCGTACCAGCCTACCAATGTCTGCCTGTCAAAGTCGAGCTTTTCTTGTGGGGCAGTCCGTGCAAGTATTCTGTACAATCAACTACTGGTGGACTTCTACCTCTTTTTCTGACCCAGTTTCGCCTTGAGTGCCTAGATATGTGTGACACGGAATGTACAGGCACTCTGTCTGCACGACATGGGTCAAGGACTGGCAGGAAGCCCGAGATGATTGTGATGAGCCGACATGTGAACTATAGCAGATGAATTGGAAATCGCTCGCCATTTTTGTCCATTCTTAACATTTGCAAAAAAATCTTGGAAAACTCAAAATCTGAAAATTCTGCTTCATTGCCAAGGCTCGAAGCCCCCCTCATAAATCCAGCGTTGCTTTCTTTGGCCTTTTGGGAGGCTGGTATTGGTTGTTGTTAATTGTTGCGCACAGTCATGTGATAGAACTCAAAAACAGTGGGTGCAGGAAAGCGGTGCATATCCTCCTTGTTTGAAGCCCTTGGACTGCTTCTGCGAGACCTGACTGGAGAAAGAGCTGGAGAACCTTGGATGAACCAGGCAACGCATTTTGAAAGGTACCTATGCGTTAGTACAACTTGTACAAGGCGCCATTCAGCCTCTAGGAGTACCAACCAAATCCACCAAGGATCAAGTGTTTCTGCTGCATGCTGGAACCATGATCCAACTGCTGGCAGGAAACTCAGACGTTTAACATCTTGAAGTCTTTTGACAAGACGACCCATGTGCCAAGGTAGAGACCCTGCTGGCTTATTTCACAGCTTTTCAGGCAACTTTGGAGGAGGCAGAGCAAGTGCTCTCGCTACTTCCCCATGTAGCGAGGGACTCATTTCTCACGATGTGCTCTGCAGATTCTAAAACAATGACATGTCCATAGGGGGAACAGAGTCTTCAAAACTTCTTGAAATGACATCATGATATGCTTGTATTTACTAAGGTTACTTCGCAGCACGCTCCTATTGGACAAGGTTTCACGGTGTCTGATCTGGACCTGGTCTTGCGGGAGGAGTGATCCAAATTCTGCTTTCCACAGATTGCCACAGAAAGACTCGCAGAGCCAGGAGCACAACGATGTCAGCATAAAGTCTGATCCACAGTTCGCCATCGTAGACTTCCTCATCGCAGTGTGATATTTGCGTGCTTGTGCACCCAAGCAGTCAGTGTTTCGTTGATGCATATGTTTCGCCACTACTATTTTGGGCTCCAAGGCGCCCACAACTGCCATTTCCAATATTGCCTAGTAGTTGTAGAATGCTATAGATGTTTTGTCTTTGTCTCACGCGATGTATCCAGTTTCAATGCTCAGGCTTTGCTTGGTATTGGTTTGCATGTGTCATACACAGGCTGGTCTTGAGAGGAGGCGTACCTTTCAAGCAAAGATTCTTTAGAGAGCAGCAGCTATGCTCAGGCAGAGTCCAAGTTGGACCCAGCCAAGTTGAGAGAAGATTCTCTTCCGTCACAACTACGGATACAGGACGCATGTTCGTTAATTTGGAGTTGATTTGTGCGCGGTTCAAACTGCACATTCAACGTCGTAGGAACTATCTGCAACTGGTGGGAACCTGCTTTCTGGGCCTTTTGGTCGGGACCTCAAGGTTTTCTGGCTGAGCCTCCTGTCTAGTCACAATTTTCATGTATTGGTCCTCAACTCTTTGCAGCATCACGTTGCAGCAACCACTTTGGTATATACTTTCATAGCCAATGACTAGGTCAGAAACTGCGAGCGGGGAGCTACTGGAATGAAGAAAGCCAGCTGGGTGCGGTGCTAGGGAAGATTTGGAAGCCATTGCTGCGTTATGTATTTTGATGGTGCCTGACATAGTTCTTTCCTGCATATCTGTCAATCAATCACGAGGTCAATTTCTTTGCTTCGCCATCAGTGGAGTCCTCCTCGAAGATGCGACAACCTTGATGTGAATGGAATGTGAATATTTTCCCGCATCAAATCTGTAAACTGAGGATCATGCGCTTCGGGGAGGTTATGTTCGGTGGCACATTTTCCATTTCATCCTGCATGAGGCTTGAAACTCATCCAGTATAACTTGGAGCACTCAGTGTTTGTGTATTCAACTATCACATTTGTCCCAAACAGGTGCTCATGTCTGGCGTGGCTGTGCCAGATACATGTGAGAAGCTGAGCTTTTGGGATTCTTCTTCCCTAGCAAGTCGTTTGTACTGGGAAGACAGGATATGCTTTTGGATTGCTTTTGGCCTTCCAGGCCTCATAATGATCCTTGATCCTTGAGTGTTGTCATTGAAATGCATGGCACGGATTTTTTTCTATTCTTTCTGTCAATCTTCCTTATTTATCTTTATCTATTATTCATTGAGATTCTGCTCTCTGGCCAACACGGCTACGCCAATGCAAGACCATTTCCAGCCATCAGTTCACTGAGGCTCTGGGTCCCTGGTCCTGCGCTGCCTGAATGAACTTCTACAGCGTGCCTTGCTGCCGGCCTTGCGCCCCAAATCTGAGCTTCTGCCTTGCTCAGAGCTATGAATCAATGATAATCAATAGGTTTCAATGGTCAGTTGTCGATGAGACATCTCTCAGGTTGGGCGCCGCTGGACAGCCATCAAGAAGCTTGAAGCGCTTGGACCCCTAGCGATTCTTCAGTTTCAGTCTTGAGGTATGTTTTGATATTTGGCTGCACTATTTTCCTACATTTTCCTCCTGAGGCAAGCAGCATCAATGCGATTGTTAGCAGCTGACTCCCTGCAGATCTCTGCCCTGCAAGTTTTGTCACAGTCTCAGCTTTGGTGACCTTGCAGGCCTGTCGTCAGAAAGCTGCACTGGAAGGAAATTCCAAAATGGTAATGTGACCAAGGAATCGATTATGCAGAGTGCATCCTCAAGCATGTGAAGCTTTCCGTGATGTGGCCTTACAATGCACTGATTCGTTCCATTTGTCTTGGCCTTGGCATCAGCCGTGGTCCGTCGTTGTCATGGAATCTTCCTTTGATGCATCAGGTCACTCCATCGGTCCTCTGAAGCTTTCAACCCTTGGTCACCATCTCAACCAACAAAGCTGGCCCTGAACTGGTGCCATCCCTTGGTTATGTCAGTTGTAGGTTTTGGAATTTGTGAGGTCAAGCGGTGAGGGTGGAGTTCGCAGAGGTCTCGAAGGACCTGGAAGATGGAAACCGTGTGGAAGTGTGAGATAGGAGATGTGTGAACCATCACTAGCTCAGCCATCTGCTCGTTGGCGACACTGTGACGCAAGGGAGTGCTGTTCCGAGTGGAGGCATGCAGGTGACGGACCCTCCAGATTGCCTATCTTCCGATGTGTGTTGCCATGATATGCCATGACAACCTGCTCAAACATGGAAGGTGGGTGTGCCTGGAATGATGACCGTTGCACGCCATGTCATCCCAGCAAGTTTGATGGTGAAGTCGCTTCGGATTCGACTTCAAATGTAGTTCGAATCGCTTTGACGCTTTTGCAGGACAACACAATGCTTTATGCAGAGATTCTGGACCTGGTCGCAACCATTTGCTCAAGAGGGTCAGCCCGGCTTGATTCCTCATTGCGGCCACTTGACTAATGTTTGCGCTGAAAGCAGAAAGCTTTCTGCAGGTCTTTGCAGAACGCGAGCCTTGTTTGTCAGAAACTACTGCCCGCACCTCAGTCTGCCTTGATCGTTTTGCCTGTCCTTCAACATGGCACTCACCCTGCAGCTCAGGTCCCATAGCAACCAGTGGTTCAACTGGAGTTTCCTCCTCGACACCTTGATGCAGCAGGCGACCCCACAGGAGATGACATGAGATGCACCACTTGACATTGCAGGACTCTTACATTGTCATACTTAATATATATTGATTAATTGTGCCAGTAGTGTCCGGACAACCCGAGCGGAAGTTTCAGCCGTATGGTGAATATGATTTGGAACAAGAATTTGCCTGTAAAATTGTTGGAACGAAACCCTCAACCACAACCACAACCACAAACACAACCACAAACACAACCACAACCACAACAACAACAACAACAACAACAACAACAACAACAACAACAACAACAACAACAACAACAACAACAACAACAACAACAACAACAACAACAACAACAACATCCACAGTCCACCATACCCTACTAAAGGGTCGTCAAATCCCTTACAGGGCCTTGTCGCACGCACATGCACACAATGACTCTTGCTGTGTAGTTGCAGATTATTTTGACAGGCAAGAGTTCCCGTGCAGCATGGGAGTGGAAACTCTTTCTCAGCATCAGATGCTGTGGCAGTTGCACTTTGCAAGCCTGGCCTGTTTTTACAATACAAATGGAGGGGGATTGCATGGGATTCATGATCCATGCTTTCCGAATCACGATTCCTTTGTGAGGCCATTTGGTTTCTGGCGCTTGCAGCAGCCGACTACTTGCCTTGCCCTGACAACTTTCTTTATGTGATTGTGACTTCCTCATTCTGTTGCAGCATGCGCTGGCAAATTTCTGAGGTAGTGCAGCCGGCAGTGCAGCCGATTGCCCAAAGCCTCAACTCAGGCAGTGGTTCGATGGCCAAATTCTTGGCAATGCTTGGTCAAATCTTTGGTCCTTCCAGGCATGGCCTCTTCCATGGGTGATCCATGGGGACGTGCAGAAAACATAGCCAACATCCTGGCCAAAGCCCTAGTTGGAATGTGCCGAATGGCATCTTGTGCACTTACATCATCTTTTCTTGAGGGTCGGACTTATCTTCCTAGGACTTGAAAAATGCACAATTGACTTCTTCAGTTGACGTCTTTCACTCACCAAATTGGACACGAGGTTGAATTGCTTTCAACTCATCCTGAACCCGCCATAAAAGCAGCCTGCTTGGGTGCGTCGAGTACTCAGTGTTTGCACAGTCTTCATTTTGGGCACTAACATATATACATATAATATATATTCTATATATTTATGAATATATTGATTACTCTTGACAACCAGGCTTGGAAATCTGGACTTGCCGCCACCACAGGCAGGGTACCAAGATCCTGAGGGCCCCAACAGTGCTTGAAATTGGGTAACGGTATTAGCATAGGTCCACTTTGCAAGGTGAGTCGGATGATCCTCTCCTCTATCCTTGGAGCGGTGCCAAGCCTTGTCCCCTTCCTGGACCAGCCGAAAGCTTGCGTTCTGCCCTTGGAAAACGTAGGGCTAGGCAGGTATTCTAGAGTGCCGTGCCCAGTTCTTCCAATTTTAAAGGCTTCCTCAGCAGAGTACTGCAGGATGGCGCAGTGGCAATCGAACTGTTGGCCTGCGCCATTCGATTTCTTCAGGTGAGGATTGTGATAGGTCACTCTCATGTGAAATCAGACACATTGACCTTTACATTTTACAAGCAACCAGGCAGTGCCTATCAACAAGGGACGTTACAGCATGGACCTGCAGCCGTTCACACACGTCGTCATTCATCAGGCTTGGCTTCCTAATTCCAGATTTCAATGGCCAAGTTGATCAAGTTGAAAGGTCGTGCTGAAGACCTTGAACGACCCATCTGCCTTCAGCACTGCTCGGTACTGGAGACTAGCAGCCCTGTTCTTAAAACCAACTGCTTGAGACTGACGTGTGATTGGCCTCGTTGCTTCAGAAGGACTGGAACTTGCTAGGGCTCGGAAGATTTCTTTGGGACTTGGGACTCACCTACGATGTGTGGCCGAAGTCTTCGCTTTAGACCTTTTCAAAGTCTTCCTGCACACATCAGGCTCTTTCGCTTCGATGGTTGCGCTTGGTACTGCCTGAGCCTGGGTCGGTCACATCAAGACTGAAGGTTCAGTCATGTCAAGATTAGCTGTGTAAATTTCAGTTGATTGTTGTCTTGTGTCCAAATAGAACCTCTGTTAAAAGACATCTGAGATGTTTGGAGTGTTGAGGCGAGGACCATTGCCACTGAGCAGCTCCTCCGCTCTCAATACATTGATTGTCAGGTCTGGATGCTTGGTTAAAAACCAGTGCGATCTTTGTTTTGATGGCTCCCTTTGTTGCTTTGGCCCTTTGGCTCAGCATGTTTCACGTTTCACATGTGGTGACCCGCCAGGCCGTACAGCGACTGTGACACCACTGCAACAGAAGTTGCTGCGTTGCTCTCTCAGTCCGGCAACGCATAGTAGGTCATTATCGTCATTGAGCCAAACATTTTTTGTTGGATCCCTATGCGACCAGAATGGTGGAGGCTCTCTGCCTACTCTTCCCAAGCTCTTCCCCTGCCGTACGCGCTTGGGTTTTCAGGCGCTGCGCTGCAGGAAATGCAACAGCCTACGCATTTCGGCCGGTTGCCTTAGGCAAATGAAAAAACCAAGTCTCATGGTACAGAAAGTAGGTGTATCTCGTTTGGACTTTGGACAAAATATGGCACTTCAGACAAAAGAGTTTTGCCTTTGAGACTGTTTGAGTGATGTTAGTGTTGCTTGAGGTGCCTGTTGAGTTTGGATTCTCCTGTATTCGCACGAGTGTTGCTCCGGCTTATTTGTTGATTTTATTGAACATGTTGAGCCCTTCATTGTGGGGCCAGTGCACTTTTCCGTTTGTGGAAGCCGTGGTCCCCGTTCGTGACCGTATCAGCGACAGCCGCGACATGAAGGTTGAATCTGACGCTGCTTCATGGCCGGAGCATGGATGGGTTTGGGCGTCAGATTTTGTTGACTGGGACCTGTACCTGCATGGCTGGGCGTTTCTACATACAGAGTTCGCTCAGGCTGGCAAACAGACGAAAGGGAGGAGTCGCTTATCCTTACATGGAACAGTGCGTGCGGTGTGGTCTGGATGTAGCTCGAAACCAAGCAATTTCAATGCCTCAAGATGAAACAATGTGATTTCAAGACTTTGCATAGCCAGATTCTACGAGCGAACAAACAGTACTGCAAAGACTTGCAGGTCAGAATCTTGCTTCAGAGAGACACAGTTTTCTCCCGGCTTCATGCTCAACATGCATCCGAGCGAGCCAGCAGTTGGGGCACAGCAAGTCTTCAGGATGCGCCACCTTCCCCTTTGTTTCTTTATAATTTCCCTAGTTTTCAGTATCGGAGCATATCCTTGCTAGAGCTTTGTTGCTGTCGGATAGGCATTTTGACTCATTGCTTTCTTGCTAGTCTGCTAGTTTCGACTTGCAGGATGGGCCTATCCAGCTGACTGACAAGTTGCTGCTAGCAGAGTTTGCTTTTGCATATCCTCCTCCTGAGTTTGGCGCAGGTGGAGCCGTCATGGTTGCCACGTAGACAGAGTGTTGCAGTAGCTGTGGGATTTGTAAAGGTCGTGGCAACTCCTATGGCTTCAATCCATTTTGGTCACAGAGGCTCGACAGGAAGCAATTGCAGCATCAAGTGACCTCAGCTTTGCTGTCAGGCCACGAGTGGATCCAGAGGTCCTAAACGTTCCAGCCTCATTTGACTGACTTATTTATGTCAACTTTTGGTACCTTGATTCACTGCTCAAGGCATTCTCGACCACACACCAAAAGCTTAGGCCCAGCCAGGGCACCAGCACAATCCAAGCTACTTTGCCCTGCTGCTGGAATTTGTGGGTGCAAGTGCTTTGCTCAGCCAATAGTTTGGTGCAAGTGGCAGGAATTGACAGTCGCGCATACAGAACAAATTGAAGTCACTTGAAGAACGGCATTTTTGGTGGTCCATACTTCAGGTATTCGTTTCGAGTTTCAACTCAGGTTTGCACAATGGCATTGGCCGACTGGCCCTTTATGTTTTCATGCAGTGTGCTTTCCGCGAGCCGAAGAGGGTGCTCTCCACTTTGCCGCATGTTGCACGAGACTAGCACACGTTCCCAGCTCCAACTTTCAAATACTCTAAAGTCTACTGTATTGAAACTGCATAATGACTGTACAAATTATATATTGCTTATAGTGATTCTGTTCCAACTCTCAGCACCTTTTCGATCCTGCAACACTTCCAGTGGTGATGCATGACCAGGTGCTTCGTCATCTGCAGCTGGAGTAAATATCTTAGTTGCAGAGAGTGCAACATGTGCAACTGGCGCAGCGTGCAGCTGCTCACAGTGGATGTAGATTCTGAAGGAAGTTGTGGCCAGCCATTGAACTGGCCAGATTGAGTTGTTTAGAGAAGATAGACACCCATCTCAGAGGACCAAGCAAGTTCTAATTGAGTTTGAAGACGAGTTCTTCTCTGAAAGATCTCTTTATTTCAATCGTTTCATGCCTTGTGTAGATGGAGTTGTGTGCCGTCCATTTGTTGCTTGCAAGGCCTTGGAGGCTACAAGCAATTAGTACTGCGATACACGACAAGATTGTACAGACCTGACCTCAGGGATGATGGATGCAGCACGGTCGCACTGTCTCGTCTGGGTGCGTTGTCATTGCTGTCAGATGAATGCCAAGGCCAGATGCAGAGGAAGGAGCTGAGGAAGCAGTTGCAGCGGCAAAATCGCAAGGCGTTTGAAGATGAGTACATTCGGACTTTTGTTCTCTGACATTTGGCATGTCATCCCAATGTTTCTGGATCAAGGCAGCAACTGGGACAAACACAGTGAAGCTTACTTCGCCCATGAGGCAGAGATATGTGGGAGAGCGGGGAGAAGGGCAAGACTGCTGAGATTATGATATCGGTAAACATACATACCTATATTGTATAGATATATAATATATAGTTATATATAAATGATGTATAGTTGTATCTACTGAGACAAAGGTTCGGAACCCTTTGCTAGTCTCAATGTATGATGCTTGACGACTTCTTTGTGAGGTATTCGTTGCCACAGCTGGCCTCATGTTTTTTTTCTTCAGGACGTGTGCTCTTGCTAGTGCCAAGGCCATGGAGATTGATGCTTCTCCTGATTTTTGCCATTTGGATGTGGCTTCTTCCGAGACTGCCCTGCCAATCTGCCGTTCAGCACCCCTCTCAGTTCTTGAAATTCGTTTGTGTCATTCTCTTGCACAAATAGATTGATCCGCGCGAACACAAAAGCTGTAAAGCTGACGGTACATAAATTGAAAATACCGTCTACCCCCCTGCCTTGCATCTTCCAAAAAATCAGCGTCGTGTGAGTTGTGAATATCGTAGAGGAGCTGCCTAGGTTGACCTGTTGCAGCAGCTTGCAGAGGATTCAGTTGTTCAGGCGAAATTAAAAAGACTTTGATTTGGTCCTTCGGTTCCCCATCGCATGCACATCCCTTGGTCATTGAGCCACAGGCAGCTGATGTCGCAGTCTGGGCTCGTGGATCTTCTGCAGAAGGCGTGGCGACATGGAAGAGTCGTCGCTCTCCAACTCGTGGAAACATGTAGGCCAGCAGTTCTTGATGACCGATCTACCATCAAGTCACCATGTCTTTGAGTCCTATCTTGATTCATTTGATTTATTTGATTCATCACATTACATTCATCACATTGAGTGTTTTCCTTATGTCTATGTCCCTACGTTTTTGAGATCACCACAACCTGGAAGGATCTGATGCTGGAGTTTCTACTTTGCGCGGCTGCGCTTCATCAGACTCTGCAATCTTCAGAGCTGCTTATCTCAGAGGTGCACTGGCACAGTCGCTCAGTCAATTCTTGGGTCATAACCGGTTAAGATCAGATAAGATCAGTTAAGCTTAAGTGGTCGACTGGGTCAGTTTGAAGTGCGAAGTCCTTGACAGGCTTCGACATCCCAGCTGCGTGGCTCTCCACGGGTGCTGGGGCGATCGTGGCCACGCTTAATGATGAGCACAGGGTGCAATTGCCCTTTGCTGCACTTGCCACTGTAGACTCCTCAGAGACCCCAGTAGTGCAAACAGATATGAAACATAGACCACATGAGTTCACAAAGAAGCGCCAGTTGTTGCAGTGTATTCATGCTCCACTCCAAGATATAGAGATTCCATTTGCACAGGAGACAGTACATGGAGCTGAGGAATCCAGCCGTTTGTTGACCCTTCGTTTGTTTCTTCTGTTGCTTGGAGGCAGGAAATTCATGACCTCAAGCCTCAAGGCAGTGTTTTTGCATACGGACATTGCTCCTTTGGACCTCTTGGCAGACACTTCCGATGAAAGCTCCGCTGCAGCACAGCTTGCACAGCTTCTTCTGGGTTAAATCCTCAATCTGAGACACTGGACCTGTATAAACTTGACCTTAATTGCTGCTGTATCTTGAGGATTGGATCCCATGGCAACGGGATTAGCAGGCACGGACCATGGTGTACAAGCTGGAAAAGTGACTACTCTAGCTATCAAAGACACCGACAAAATGATAATATATTGATGCACTGCACTTTTGTTTCCTTTCAGTTTCTGCTTTTGTGGTCTTTTGATTTTATAAAGTTCACTGCAAGGAATGATCGACATGGACCCAACGAGAAGCGGAAATCCGGCCCCGTTGGATGCGCTCATGTTGCTGCCGACACCTCAAGAGTATAATCAAATGGGAGCGGTCATGCTGAGGGCGAAATGCAGAATATCTACTGTTGCGAGGTTGGAGAACCCACCTAATCTACCAGCATGGATAGACAGCGGAGGTCCAAGGAGAGCTAGCACTGGGCTGCGTTGAGAAAGAGTCATCAAGTTTGTCGGAGTGGTGTGGTGCAAAACTTTTGCCAGGCCTTCTGGTAGCAAGGCTCTACAGCCACACAATGTGACGCAGCCAGAGATTCAGCAGGTCAGCCGACGTTTTAGAGTGCAACATTGCTAGATTCTGACAGCTTCTCTCCGCGGGTTGCATATTCTGGAATCGTTAACTAGTTCTCGTTCTCGGGAGGTGGTTCATGGACTAGATTACATACAATTGTTTTCTTCTTTCAAGTTGAGGCGATTGCTCAATTGTAAATTGTTGCATGTTGCACCCTTCTGTGTGTTGGCAAGCGCTGGAACTATATACAAACGATTACATGGTTATCGTGTATCTCCTTGAGCTGTCCGTTCAAAGTCTTTCTCTGCTAGATGATAGTCCGATTTCATCTAATAGATTTCTTTCAACCAGCTGTGTTTCGTCTTCCGTCCTGTAGATTTCTGGGCGGCGGAAAGGTGATGATGCTGATGACTCCGTCAAAACTAAAAGGAGTATTCTTAAATTTCGTATTCTGTACATACTGTAAAACGATGCACAACGGAGATCGATGCAATTGTATCAATGTCTGATCTGGCCCTGTCTTGTAAATGCAAGATTTGTGGAACACGGCTTGCTTTATTTATTTGGACAGATGCTAGCTTTGGCCACACATGCAGTGTGTGGAATAGGACGGGTTTGGTAATTGGTTCAGCTGAATTTTGTCTGGAACTTGCTTCCGAGGGATGACCAGCGATAATTTGTGGTGAAGTTAGCGTGCGTTATACTAAAGATTAGTGCGCAAAATCTCCTCTTGTGGGATTCGTTATTTTGGAAACTGTTGGATCTTTGCTCTGCTTTGAGTGTTGTCACCTCTCTGGAGTGGCTATACTATACTCATCTATACTCGTTGTTGCAGTGTCTGCACTCAAATTTTCCACTTTGCATCTTTGTAGGCAGTGCAGAATCACACAGCCTATGAAGCTTCGCTGTCAATTGTGCTCAGCCTCCTGGTGCCATGGCAGTCAAATGGTTCGTGAATCTCATGCACTCCATACTCCGAAATTTGTGTGACGAATCTTGTGACCATTGAATTTGCGTCTGTGTCATCGTCAAATTGGAGGCGATGCCAGCACTGCGGGATGTTGTACTTCGCTATGTGTGTCATGCCTGGACATCGAGATACAAGGCCTGAAAACCTGAACCACACCCATGCCTTGCGCAAGTTTGTTTTTTTTCATTTGTTGTCTACGTTTTGACCAGGTGCTGAAAAACCTCTTGGCAGTTCCATGGCATGGCAGCCTAGAACAATGTATAAGCCTTTTCGTGAAACATTGCTTTCACTGTTGCCAGAACTTGGAGCAGAAACTGAACTTTTTTGCCATCGAGTTTTGCATCCAGGTCTTCGCTGACAACTATGCTTCGCAGGATTTTGCTGTCCGAAGCAGCACTTATCCTGCAGGCAGGGTTTAGGGATCTTTGCAGAGAAAGGGCTTTCTCTGGCTGCTTTCGTCAAGCATTTTTGTGAAGCTTGGAAAGGTATGCTCTTGGGAGATGCGATTGGTGTGGCCTGCTGGACGGCCTCCAGTTGGACAGCAAAAGGCGACTGACATTGTTGGGCAGCAGCCAGAGACCTGGGTGATGTGTACAGTGTGCAAGTCTTGCCTCGTTTGCCTGATACAAATCATCACATCACCTCATTCCTACTCTATGGGTGGTATTAGGCGCCTCGACATGAAGATGAATGTCTCAGAGCACTTGCAGGCTTGCTTGTTCTTTCTGCACGGTGGGTCGACGGGCGTGCTGCTTTCCTGACCACGACAGGCAAGTCTTTGCCTTTGTTGCATAATTCTGTGCGCGCGTTCGTTGTGTGTTTTGTTTACGCGCAACACACTACATTCTTGCCTGTCCTTATTCGTTTCAGCACAATTTCGTGTATTTCCGCTTTCCTGAATTCCAGAGTTGCGTTTTTCGTAGTTTGTGGGGTTCAAAACAAGGCTTTTGTTCGCAGCGAAACAAATTACCTGTGTATCCTTCTTGGAGCCACTTGTACCCTACAGGCAAGACTGGTGTAAGTTCCCTTGAAATCCTGCCCTAATGTGCAACATACGTGAAACCATGCGGCCATCTCCGTGCCGTGGATCCGGTCTTACGGACGTGATGCAAGTTTTCCTGACAAACTTACAAAGAGCACCGTCTCAGGAAGTGGTCTCCGATCTGATCTCATCAAAAGATACTGGCTTGTCAGCGTCAGATGCTTATGCAAGATTGCGAGGTGAGCTCTTTGTTACAATGATACTAAAATGATGTTGTAGAATATGTGTGTCAATGGATTTTCCTCCTTCAGGCACACAGCTTCGCCGTATTTGATTGGCACAGCTTTGCGCCTGGCGGATGCTTGTGATGTGATTGATGCAGTGGTCGGATCCGTAGCATTGCAGGCAGAGACCACTTGCCTTTGCACCGCGACCTCCAAATCTTTCAAAAACAAATCGTTGAAACATCCCTGAAACATCCTCATATGCCAGGGCTCACTATTGTTCGGACGAGATGCAATGCAGGCGAGCTAAGCTGTGTTTGAAAATAACAAATAAACTATAAACATTAATTTGGCATTGGCGGGTATACAAGCTCGCAGAAGATTTCAATCTAGCAGGGGAGCTGGGCACCTTTCTCCAAAGTCTTTGCCCATGAACGAACTGGATGTGGTAGGAGCACCTTCGCGCCTCCACCTGTCAGTGCATGGCGCCCTCAGTCAAAGCTGGAGGTGGTCTGACAAGGAGCTTGGAATTGCAGGACGCTCCCTCCCTGAAATGGAAACAGTACGAAATATTGAAAAAAAGTGAAACAGCACAACATGTACAACACACAATGTATTGCAACCTGAGCGTTTTGGATGTTGATGCTTGCAATAGAAGGATCCCTTCGTCCTGCTGCATTTATCTGGATTGAGCTACCAGCTGAGTGCTACGGAGTCGGAAGGCTGGGGTTTGAGGTGATGGCGCATGGTAAAACCTCTGATGTATCTCATATTTGGCAGACTCAAAACTAGCTAAGACGAGGTGACCGCTCCAGATTCACGGAGGATTTGAAGCAGCTTGGATCACGAAATGAATATGCCAGGTCCCAAGAGTCCGGATCATGCATCTTTAGATCTGATTTCGTGCAATTCTCATCAGACTTCCATGAATTGGTCAGAGGCCTGCATCGCCTTCTACACTGAGCAAGCTTGTCAATGATCTCAGCAGTGCGAAATTTGCAGGTGTTTTCTATTATGTGACTTTTAGGTATGGCAGGAACGGTAATGTGCAATTGTTTTCAACATCATTGCTTTCGATCCAAAAGGGCTGGTCAAGCTTGAGATACTGTAAGTATGGACGCCTAGCATAATATATGCTCAGTTGTGGATGGGTGGAGTTTACAGCATTTTTGGGCCCAGACCCCTCTCTAGCTTTTTGAGTAGTTAGAACTTCGTGGCAAAGATTGTGACAAACAGCATCACCTTCCTGTGTCCAGATGAGCGGAGGCAAAAAACAGAACCAAAAGTGATTGCTTTTTGAATTGAGGAGCACGAACTGAAAAAATGTGACAAATTGGTTTCAAAGCTTTTTTTTTGTCATTTTTTTGTCAAAGCTGTGTTTTTGGTTGGTTTTCTTTTAGAGCCGGAAGTAAAGAAATGAAGAAAACACCGGTATTTACGATACATTTTGAGCCCCCCGTCCAAGAAAAAATGCAAAAAAACGTGTTATATACCCATTCGCAAGAAATCAATGTAACTAGCAGTGTTTTGGACGAATTTTGTCCTTGATCTAGCAAAAACATTGTAAATACCAATGTTTCTTCTTCTAAAACGGCAAAATCACCGCTAAATACGCAATTTTTGACGCCAAGTATTTGACCGGGAACAACAACAGCAATAGCAACAACAACAACAGCAACAACAACAACAACAACAACAACAACAACAAGTACTGCTACTACTACTACTACTACTACTGCTACTACTAC
>DF239243.1:36393-113506 GCA_000507305.1 Breviolum minutum Mf 1.05b.01
CTGCTACTACTGCTACTACTGCTACTACTACTACTACTACTACTACTACTACTACTACTCCTACTACTACTAGTACTAGTACTAGTACTCGACAACACAACTCATTGCGTGCATATGTATCTGTGCGATCCCTGTGCTTGTGACCTCGGTGCCGGCCGGAGCGGCGTGAATATTGATTATTGCATTCTACATTGCAAATGCATTGCAATATTTTCTGAATGACAACGGTGTATGTCGCAAGGGGCCTATTGCTGAGGCAAATCGCTAGCGGTATTTGCTGCTGCAGCCCTCTCTCATTTGGTGCTACCCACAGTTTCGATCTTTGAAAAACATCATTGGTGTTTGTTTTGCCACACCTTCCGCGGGCAGCTAATATAGGGAGGTTGGACCGAGGGTGGCAACGATCATGTTGCCAATTTTCTACAATAAAGTTTTGCCAGTGAAAATGGAAGTGGAGCGAAGCAGGTTGGGAGACCTCCAGCGATGGGTAGTGCTCCTGTTGCCAGCGACTCTCGAGCGCAGGCACTGGAACTGGTGCAGCTGTTGGAAGCAAGACGTAATCGAGGAAAACCAAGTACAGAAACTATTTGCACAACCCCAAACAGTGGCACAACAGGCTGCTCGTGCGCACCTGGAAGCGTTGCTTCCTGCACTGGCAGCTGAAGAATCTGGAGCAGAAGCACCGAGAAGATTGGAACTGTTATCCGGTTTGGCCCTTGGTAGTTTGGCGGTAGCGCCCAGAATCAGAATGCATTGTTTTTGTGCATACGGGGTGCGAGGTTTAGCAACAGCCTTTTTGGCAGCCATGTTGGAGCGTTCGGAGGCAGTTGGCAAAGCTGATTTGCAGTCGGGGTGAGACAGTCATAGAATTCTACAGCAAAAGGTCAGGCAAGTCAATAGGAAGTTTTCAATAAGACTTGAATTTTTGAATGTGACAATTTTGATTCCACGTAGTTTCTTTGCACTTTTCTAAGAGATGGTTTCAGGAAGCGTTGACAATTATCAGTTGATATTGGTTTCTCAGTTGGTGCCCGCAGCCAGGCTCCGCCACTGGCCTTTGTTAGAAGAGTCTACGGATTACTGAGTGGTGCTTTGGTACGACCATTGGCAGTGTCACGTGAATCACGCAGAAACTTAGAGGAGGCAAGCATCCCGAAATGGTTGACAGGGGCATCGGAAACATGGATTAAGATGGTCAATTGGTTTGCTTCTGCAACTCAATCTTTGCCAGAGATCCAACGGAGGAAGTCGCCAGAGGGGTAAGTGGCAATGAATGAAAGATGCAGTAATAGCAGTAATAGAGAGGGTGTAGCATGTCACAAGCCCGATCTATATAGAACTGACGAGAGTGCAACAGACACAATTCAGTAGTTGCACAAGTAGAGGGGTAAAGTAAGGATATTGCAGCAGATGGCTAAGGAATTCAAGTGTTCAAAGCAAGGATTTCGATACATAGAGCAATGACTTTGACGAGCAGGTGAGAAGCAGGTCCTTAAATGCTGCAGGAGACACCCGACCTTTGTTCCGAACCGCCCACCAATGTCAGTTGATGAGTACCCTCACTGCAGGCCATGCTCCTGCTCCTACAGCGGATGCTACCTGATCCTGCCACCGGCCAAGCTTTCAACTAGCAAAAACCAGAATGCTACCATGATGTTACATGTTGCACATACTTCGAACGATTGAAATGATTGCCTGATGAAAAAAAAGATATGAACGGCACGAGTTTGAACAGACTGAAGTTGTGAGGCATTCGAGGCCGCTCAAGGTCTACAACCATCTGAATTGGAAGCGCAGGTGGCACGGAAGCGAAGCAAAATGCAAACTGTGTACCAGAGTGCTGGGATAACAGAACCGACTCATACAGAAACCATAGCCACTAACAGTAGAGATACAATAAATCTTGCAATGCAATGTGAGAATGTTGCACAACTGTACATGGCATGCAGTTGGCTGATTTGAATGCTTTTCAATATCTTTTGAATGCTGACAATTTGCTGTTTTCAAAAGTCAGGATCTACAGGAGCTCTCCAAGCTTTTGACGTCATTGATGGCTGCTGCGGTTGCAGAGGTGAGTTTCAAGGGCTTGTCATACCCGCCCTTTCTCTCTTGTCTATTACTGCCCTTGTCTCGTGGCACTCTTGTCAATCTTGTCATCTAGTTTAGTGCCACAACCTTGTGATTCAGCAGGTAGGCAGTAAATGTGTCGGTGTCAGTGCTTTGAGTCCGATCAGTGGATAGTGGAAGCATTAGCACGTTGGAGTGTGCTTGTCACACAGCTGTTCAGGTTGAGATGTTCGAAGAGACACGGCAGGGAGTGGCTTTGCCTTTGATGTGTGCACTCCTGACCCGAGTGCCTCCGAAGCAAAGATCACAGGTCTTCGCAGGAAGGCTCTGGCAGCAGCTTACGGAGCTAATCAGAGATCCCAAAGCTCGAGCACAGAGATACCAAAGCGCAGCCCTTGCTGCGATTCTTTGCCAAGCACCAGAAGCAGCAAGCGCTTTCTTCGAAGCTGCGGGCTTTGCTGCCATACTGCGTCCTGAGATGTTGCAGGGCTGCCGCATGAGATTGGCTCCTTCCGGATTGCATGCTTTGGACACAACACACCCAGCAGCCCTGGTAGCAATTCTCCAGGTGCTGGTCTCCATGCTGGGTGTCCTTCCAACGCACTCACTAGTACTGCAAAATATCCTCCAATGGCTGGAGAAAAACTTGCAGCCTGTGCTCGATGTGTTGCAGTGGGTGACTCGCTTGCCTATGACATTGTCGGCTGAGCCGAGACGACCTGGACACGCCTTGACACTCTCTTCGATGATCTCAGCTCTCGCAGCAAGAAGTGGCGGTGTTGGTCGCAGTGGTCCAGATGCAATGCTCGTGCAATGCAGATCTCTTCAAACGGCTTCTACGGACACTTGCGTTGATGGCCTCGCTTTTTCTCTTAGTGGCAGACGTTCTCTCAGCGGTGCAACTGCAACAGAGTCGGAGGAGCAAGCGGAAACAGTTGCCTTGTGCTATCGATGTGTTTCTCTATTCGTTGAACTGTGGTCCTTACTGACGTCAGCTGTCGTTCGAAGAGCGAAGGGCTCAGTTAGTATGGCTTCTCCCGACCCATACTTTGGCAGACTCCAGCAGCTTGAAGCGATGGTTCACCCAGCCCTGCCTGGCCTGACCATGCAAGTGGTCAGTGCACGTCCAGTAGATCAAAATGAGATGTCAGATTCTGGCACCACACCGCTGATCGAAAGCATGTTCCCTTCTGAGTCCACCAAGCTGAAGATCTGTTCCAACGTTCTTCATGTTTGGAGAAACGATGGCATAACCAGGCACATCAAGGCTCTAGCTTACAAGGGACCACAACCTCAGCAGGGCTTACAGCAAAACTTGCAGAGCTTCTCAGCAAATACGCCATCTGCACCTTCGGCACTAAGCTTGGATGGGCCCTCCTTGCCTGCGAGTGTCTCGCAAGATGTTGTGGCAGAAGCGAATCTGCGTGCGGGTGTTCTATGTGCCATCTTTGTGCATGCATCTTCCAGCTTGCTCAATTTGAGACCCACAGACACTCCTGCACTGCCGATGAAAGAAGGAGCAGGCAAAATGAACGACCCGAGGCAGGGCAATGGTGGCAATGGTCATCAGACGCACTTTGACGGTGCAGCAACGACTTTCCGCCACTTGCTCTTCATCGTTGAGACTTCGCTTCACTTGCTTTGTCTTCACTTGACCCTGCTGACCACGGCAGCTGATCTGGATGGTTCCAGCGGACGGCATCAAGCTCCTTCTCTGTCAGCTGGAATACCGAGACTGGCCATTGTGGGTCAATATCTTCGTTTGGTGATTGAGTTTGCCGCAGCATCGGGTGGTTCAGTGGCTTTGATGTCGACTCATCGATCGCATGAAGCTGGAACTATCTCCAGCCTCTTGTCGCTCTCATTTGCAGCCAATGTAGCATTGACAGCCGCAGCCTCAATTTGAGTCTGGTGATGCAATGCCCCCGGTCAGACCATAAGATTCCACTTTCCGGGCACCAAAACAGAAAATGATATAATATATAATGAACGAATTGGTTGAAAGGGAGGCACCAGAGCCATCTACTGATATGATGTGAAATGCAGAAAATTTGATCGATGAAGGTTCCGCCAGGAGGAATGGCCCTAAAATGCCAACCAGTGTTTCACAATGATGCTAGACAGAAACACATGTATCTCAGAGTTGAACACCAAACCGGAACGCACTTGAACTCTTTCCACAATTTTCCACAAAGATCCTGTCAGGAATTTGAGTTCCAAGAATTGACGTCTGAGGCCGAAAAGCTGGTTGCACAATTGCAGCTGCAGCAAGGTGGCCTATAGAAAAAGACTCGAAAGACACTTGGTACTGTTTCCACTCGTCGCTGTTCACTTGTCACATTCTCATACTTTTCAAGCTTTCTGCCTCTCTTGCTCTTACCTTGGGATCAGTGAACAAAGCCATCAGCAGGGTGGATGGGCATCATTGGGCATCATGATACCTTGATTTTTTTTTTGGCTCCAGGGACACTTTTTTTTATTGGGGGCAGGCAGACAGAGGAGGAGAAAGGTCAGGTAAACGCTGTGAAGCACCCTCGGAACAAAAAGGACCAAGTCATTGAATAACCTTGCAAGAACTGAAGAGCCTGACTGCTAAGCAATGATGTTCGTGAATGGTGCTCTTGATTCAAGCACTCATGTTGGCCGTTGAAATCCGACTACACAAGTTTCGGCAAGAACTTATTGCTCTGAATCTGGCTGTCCATGGGTTTTGGCACCTGACCAGATGCAGGCGGTGCTGTAGTTCCGTCCTCCCATCATCGCATAGTTCTATTCTCTCAACTGGAGTGTTTAGTGGGATTCGAAAAGAACGTCAGCTTTGATAGACTTTTTATTCCTGCAGAGAGACTTGAAAACTCAAGCATTTGAGTCATTTGAGAGTGAAAAGCTCTGGAGAGGTCGCGATGCAGCCAGGATCTTTGCCTCCGCCAAACACGGAGGTCTACTTTCTGAGAGCTTGAACCGCCCAAGTCTGAAAAGGCGGATCCTGTTCGCAAATGTGGATTGGATCTGCCTGTTGACAGGTGGCGCAGGCATCACCGATGGAGGCAACTGATCAAGGTGCAATGGCGCCTTTTTCTTTTTTCTGGGAAGGGCCCTGAAGAACAATTGGCAGACTTTGCAGCTCGAGGGGAAAGTTGTAGGACGGAGTACCCTACGCAGTTGGAGTGGATGAACTTCATCCGCCTTTTGTTAAGGGCGGTCAAGAATTGCAATGCTAAATACTGAGACCATTTGAACTTTGTAGTAATTAGACCCAGAAAACACTTGATTCGCACACACAGGGTTTAGGCTTTAGAGTTTAGGGTTTTAGGGTTTAGGGTTTAGGTTTTTAGAGTTTTAGGTTGGTTCTTAGGGTTTAGGGTTTCGGGTTTGAGAGGGACGTCAGTCAAGAACCCATGTCTCGCGCATGACAGTTACATCAATTTACGATTACCCAAATTCCTCACGCCTGCCACGTTTTTTAGCTTTCCTTGGAGCCATCCCGCAGGGTCCGGGGCAAATCATACGTTTTGGCCGTAATTATACAAAGCAAACACTATATTAGCATCATTTCCAACTGGCTATCAAGATTGAGTCTCATTCGCAAAGAGAAACCTGCAGAGAAAAGGCAGCATGTAGTTTTTTTTTTCCAATTTTTCCCAAGCCTATGAAGCACTCCTATTTTTGGCAAACCTGTGATGGCGAAGAGGCCACTTTCCCGCCCACAAAGTGGCACTGTACGAGTTGCTCTTGCGGCAGTTGCAGGCACTTGAGTGCAGTGGCATCACATGTACGTATGCAATCGTATGCATATATGTATGTTACATTATATACACACACACACACTACATAATTTATTGATCTATTATTTGTAAGACACAAGATGATCTGATCTGGAACTTTTGAAAGCGCACATTAATTTTAACTGGCTACAAAGGCATTTTCTAGTCCTGTTCGCAGGATGATGGCTTTGAGGCGGAGGCCACTGCACTGACACAGCCGCTCAAAACATTGAAGAACGCATACACTGACATGAGCAAAATCAAACAAGGACTGTTCAAAAATCCGGTTCAACGAAAGATGTACTCAGTTTGATTTACGTCTTCTGACGCTAGGTCCAAGCCCTGACATCTCAGCTGCATTTGCATGCCAACAACAAGGTTGAGAAGGCAGATTGACGTGGGCTAAAAGGGACAAGATGATGGGGCAGTTTGTTGCTTTGTCCGCGGGACAGGACGCATTGCTGGATATCTACACCAAAAGCTGGCCCTCAGAGCATTCTTTCGAATCCTCTCCATTGTTTTTGCCTTTTCTGCTTCATGGGTTTGCCATGTTTGCGTGCCCTCCATGCTCGTCAGGTCTTAAGTGGGCCTTTGGTGATGAGCCACGGCCCGAATGGCAACCTCTCCACTGCTCCCCAGTGCGCCAAAATAGTCTAGATACTCTAGATCTGTCTAGATGTGTCTAGATGTATTACCACATTGACCCAACGGACTGTTTGAAGTTTCAAAGCATGATATCAACTTCAACATCTGCAGCTTGCTGAGTTTCAGGTACCGCCTCTTGGCGTACAGGAGAAAGTGCTTGACTTGGAGGGCATGCCAATTCCAACAGGCGACTTGTGATACACAACAGGCTGAGCCTGTTCTGCAAATAATAACTCCTTGAAGTTGGCCTTCGCCAGGCACCTCTCAGACTCCTGATCCTACAAAGAAGCCTCCTGAAGTCAGGCACGCTGTGAAAGCCTTGGCAGAAGTAAGGTGAAAACAACATGAAAATCAAGTATAGGCTATATAGGTTGCCCCCAACATCTTGCACCTGGGCCGGAGCAGGCTACTTTACACTGCATCTCACAAGTCTCATTGTCGCTCTGTTGCCTTTTCTACGGATGGAAGATTCTGTGCTGGCCTCTGTGCGGTGACATGATCGACTTTTCGCGAAGCAACCGGCATGCATGCACTTCATTTCTGAGGTGCAACGGGATGCACAGATGGAAGCATCAAAATCCTGGATACCGTTCAATCCTTGCAATTTTTGTTGGCTTTCCAGTTTTGACAATTCCATTGGCCGTACAAGTTTGCAGTCAGTGGGTTCACCGTCATCCTATGTTTCAGCAAGGCCAAGATGCGGGTCTGCGCGGCAAGCACAGAGGGAGCGGTTGGCCGGATGCGCGTGACAGAGGAGGCGCCTCCGCAGGTCTATGATGGCTACGATACACTGATAGCAAGCCGTAGCATTTTTGGGATTTCTATTCAAAAAGTCCCTCAACACTCAAAGGCTGAAATGCAGCTGAGTGGGGCTTGTTTGGACGAATGAAGTCCTGTTTGACCACAGAGTTCATGGTAAAAAATTCAAATGTCTTCAGACCGGCCTCTGAAAGCCGCATCAGTATCAAGGGATGTGCCAAAGGGTTTACCAACTGATGCTTTGTTGCAACGAAAGATATTGTTTGGTGTTCATAGATGCCTTTCAGTGTGAACCTGTTCTTAGATGTTCACAAAGCGAAGAGTACAGCGTGCAAGAAGGATTTGGTTGAAGAGAAAGATAGTGCAATACGCACAGAACATTGGTGAAAGACCAACACATCCTAAGTAGGGAAAAGAGGCAGTTCCTAAGTCTTCCACCTCTTGTAGCAGAGACTAGCTTAGTCGGTGTTTTGATGGTCTAATTAGTCTTGTGTGTCCAGACAAACAACCGCAGGAACTGATGAAGCCCATTGTGCGTGTCCTCCAGGACTGATTTACTGTAGCTGTAGAAGTAACTAGATGCGCAACTCAAAGAGAGTCAAGTCGGATATCAAAGCTTTTCTATTTGCATTTTGGATGAATGGCACCAACTTTACGAGATTACAGCAGGACCACGTCCAAGGTGTCTCATGCCTTGCCTTCCATCCAACAAATCCCACACTCTTTTCGGGTTCGTCCGACAAGGCTGGGGCAAAGTGGCTGAGAATTGTGAGGTTCTTCAGAAACGCCACTTCCCGAGCTTGTCTGTAGTGAGGCTGTGAAAATCTTTGACCTCACAAGACCCCCTGGTCACAAAAAGGCCAGGAGAGTCAGGACCATTTGGACTTCAATAGCAATGCTTAGCAACACACTATTGTTTGAGAGAATATGAAAGGACCTGTGGTGGACTTGTGACATTGCGCCCTTCCCTCCTAGTACTTTCGCACAAGTATCTGATGGATGCCAGGCATTCTCTTCACTGCAAGATGTCTATGCTGTTAAGAGCATTTGCGAAAGCCTTAGACGATTGGATGCTCGAATCGCAGCTTTACGCTGGGGAATGCTTACCCGTAGAATTTCATCCTGCTGTGATTTGTTTTTTTCTTCAACTAGTCTAGATCAGAAACGGGCGCATCAACCATGTTGTAGCACCCCATAAGCCCATAGCCTTTCAAAGTCCATCATAGAATCAGCAAAGACATAGGCTCGATGTGGCCACCTATTGTCCTTGTGTGAAAACAACCTCCAAGTGTTTGGGTTTGCATCTTGTCGTTTGTGATTGAGCCCCTTGCATTCCAAACTCAAGAGAGGAATAGAGGAATGTGTTTGACTGCTTATGGCTTCTGCTGTTCGGAAAGACCATCTCTTTGGGGGAATTCTGCAATTCTGTCTCTCCTACTCCCTCCGGTTCTTTTTTGGTTCCTGCTTTCATAGTGGGCCAATTGAGTGAGAACGGGTGCTGCGTTTGGATGCCTTGAGGCATTCACCCCTGCGGCGATTTCCTTTTCGTGGGAACAACCCACCAGGCAACTTGTGAGTTGAAGCTCTGACACCTGAATTCCTTGATTTCATGTCAGGCTCTTCGGATGTATGATCTGCAGACCTTGACTTGCTTTACGACTTCACAGCAAGACCAGCACCATGCAGCAGGCTAGGCTGAATTGGTGCCTCTTGCCGGGTTGCATTTGTCTGGCTCCGGGACATGAAACACATATACTGTAGTCTCTTTTGCCATTTTCATATTCTCTTGACCTCTGAAGACAGCAAGGCAGGGTTAACACCACTGGGACCACTTGTTGGTGCGAAGTGGCATCTTGCCATGCAGGAATCAATGACCTGCGGTGCACAAGTGACGGGAAGATTCTGGCAAGTGCTTCAGCCGACAATTCCTCAGTTTGCACTGGTAGTGAAGAGTGGAAATGGTCCTTTCCGCGTGAATCTCGTGTCAAACTCGTCAGGATGGCTCCATCAAACTGTGGGACGCGGTCACAAATAGCCTGGTCAACGCTTTCTCACAGGCCTTGTCATCCAGCTTATTATAAACCCAAATCCGTTTGGCAAGTCTCGCATCGCACAGTGATGTGAAATCCTGACCCTTGCTCGAGGCTCACAGTGGGTCTTCTATCACATCAGTCCGATGGAGCCAGAATCCAAGACTGGAGACGGGAGTGCACGGAGTGATTAAGACGATTAAGACACCAAACCGGCCTCAAAATTGTTGCGTTGCCTTTTCGAGGCCGGAGCCTGCGATACTTGCTGTCATCAGGAAACGACGGGAGGCCATGCTGCTTTTGGAAACTTGCACCAGTCCTGTCATCTGAGCATCTTGTCGTATTTTTTCATGCTCTGCTTGAGGCACCGACTATGGGATGTTCGAATGGGCAGAGAAGCTACGCGCTTGGTTTTCACTGATTCAAGACTTTGAAAGACCTGTTGGTGCTTGTGAACCAGAGAGCACGTTTTGCAGCCTCCAACGATGCAGATTGCTGATGCCGCAAAGGTGTTTTGCATGGGCTTCGGTCCAAGATCTGCTGACTTTGGGACAGCTACTTTCGTCAATGGAGAGAGGCCTGACATGCAAAGTTTTACCCAAGCAGTTCACTGTTATGCTTCAGTCCCAGAGGCTATTCGCACAAAGAGTGTTAGTGTCTTAGTTCGAGCAGGTACATTGCAGCGGCAAATAGCAATGTGAGACTCAGCGATGTGAGTCTGTTCGACTCAACCACAGGCAGCCTTTGGCCGCATTGCTTGCAGGAGTACTTGAAACATCAAGGAACGGTATGTGCCAGCGCCGCTGTGTGTGTCAGGTTCACCTGTGTTCATGAAGATGGGTATCCACACCGTCCCAATCTATGCGCTGGAGACTTCTCCTGTGGACAGGCGTGAGTAACTTTCCGCGGATTCTTCGGCTCTTCGGTGATTCTGGTGTTTGTCGTGGTTTTCCGGACACAGAACAGGAAGATGCTGGAATTTATCCATCTCATCCACGAAGCACAGAAGATTCATGAAGATTCGACAGGACACTCATAACGGGCTGTGATGACGAGAAAGCCAGATACTTCAGTATCGAGGCTGGGTGGGGCATGCGGGGGCTGCGTAGGGTCGCTTTGTTGAGCAAAATTAGAAGGATACTTCGGATAGGTGTCATTGGCATTCAAAACGTACGAGTCACCTATCTGCAGGACAAATGAGAAGGGCAGCCTTGTGGCTTTATGGGCTGCGCCAGAGAAAAACCAAGAGAGTCGAAGCCTTGCAACGTGTGCCAGAAGCGTCTGAGCTGTTTGTGTTTTTGTCGGACAATCTGCTGTATTGAATGCACCCGCTTGTGATTCTGTTGAGAATCACGTGACTTTGCAAGGCTTGAACATGTCTCAAGTCAACTGGTAGTACAAAGTGAGATACAGAGAACATTTCTTTGCTTGACTTTCCCTTGCAGACCTTCACATGTGTCATGGTATGCAAGGCACCAACATCCATGCCAGACCAGATATCCGCATGCACGCAGACGCACAGCTAGCCAGACAACTAGCAGCTAGCTAGCCAGACAGACAGCCAGCCAGACAGACACACACACACACACACATACACTTATTTTACAGATCAAGTGAAACACCCAACAGGCAGATTCTAGCCAGGAAGTCTGTCCTTAGTTTCAAATTTTATCCGAATCGCGATCCGTGAAGTCACTGCAATGCTTGTCAACTGACGTTGACATCCTGATGCTGTGTGCAGCACTCCAGCTCTTGCACCACGGGCTAGCTTTTGCAAGCCCAACTGGATCATCATGGCGAATACAACGCCGGAGACTCAAGAACTTCTCAAGCAACTGCAGGCCCAATTTGCAGCTCAGGGCCAACAACTGGATAATGAAAGCTTGTCTAATTTGGTCCGGCAGCTTCAGGATAGGGACCAGCATGATTGGTGTGAGGCTGCCGGACAGTCTGAGCCTTTAACAACACGGCTGAAGAACCTCCTGAAGGACTATCCTGCTGATGTTGGTCTTTTTAAGGAAATGGTGCAAAACGCTGATGATGCTGGCGCAGCTCGCGTACACTTCATTTGGGACAGTCGCAAACCGGGAAGAGGGAGTCTCCTTTCCCCAGAAATGGCAGCTTGGCAAACAAATTGCTTGTGGGCGTACAATGATGCGCTTTTCACCGAGCAAGACTTTGAGGCTATTTGTAGACTTGGTGTTGGAGGCAAGAGGAGCAGTTCCGAGCGTATCGGGCGCTTTGGTCTCGGCTTCAACTCAGTTTACAACCTCACAGATCTTCCAAGCATTCTGAGTGATTCTATGATTCTGTTCCTGGATCCCCACGTGTCTCATTTGCGAAAGATGGGGGCATCTACACAAAAGCCAGGAATCAAGCTGCGTTTTTTGAAGGTCAATGTTTTGGATCGCTTTCGAGATCAATTTGAACCTTACCACAAGTTGTTAGGCTGCGACCTGGACTCCTGCTTGCTATTGGCAGTTTTAGATTTTTAGATAGCTTTCTTCATTTATTGAATTTTGTTGTCACAGGCTTTTTGTTAAAGTAGTTGCAGGAAAAGGATTGAGGCTGTCTAACCTCTTTGATCTTGTTGGGTTTTTGAATCTTGTCAGGAATCATCCATTCCCTTCAAGGGGACCCTGATTCGCATTCCCTTCCGGACCAAAGAGTCCTCAGCGAGAAGCGAAATTAGCAAGATTGTGGTTTCTGATGAAATGGTCGCAGCATTGTCCCAGCAATTCCAAGCGGAAGCCTTCCAATGGCTTCTTTTCTTGCAAAATGTGCAAGAGATTTCTATGTCTCGGTTGGTTGTCACGAACGGATCTATGGAACCTGTTCTTCAACGAGTTTGCTCAGTGTCTTTGCCACGAGCTGGACTGACAAAGAGACCCAGCCTCGTGACTTGTGGGAGTGCCGGACGTTGCACTGCCGTCTCAACCCACTTGGAGGTCTCATGTAGTGCAGACAGCAAAGATGAGAAACAAACTTTGAGGAGATATCATCTATTCACTGACACTCAGCATGGCTTTCGCTCACGTGTATGTTTGGCAGTGCCATTGATGCAAGAGCAAGATGCCGGTGGTGATGTTTGGTGTCACGATGAAGATGGACGAGTTTTCTGTTTCCTTCCCCTTCCTCGAAATGTCGACTTAGGACTTCGATTACACGTGCATGCACCTTTGAACATGGCGCAAGACAGGCGGAGCGTGTTGCTCGACAACAGGATTGGTGAATCCGAACAAGAATTGGTGCGGCACAACTTCTACTTGCTGGATGATTTGATTCCGTCCCATGCTCAGTAGGATCTTCTCCCTGATCCCTCACATTCATGCCTGTTCTTTTCCTTAATCTGAATAACTCGACGATTTCTGAGGTCAGCACTTTTGGCATGCCTGCAGGACTTGGCCGTGAAGCGGAATCAGATGCCTCCGGCGCATTTCTTCGCACTCTTCCCAACGTTGCACAACAAAAGCCAAGCTCCATCAGAGCGGATTGCCAAAACCTTCTATGCCAAACTTCTCTCCCAAACTTCCTGCCCGCTTCCAGTTGCTGCACCTGCTGTGTCAAAGCAGAGAAGGATTGAAGCTCGCCCAGCGTACTGGGTGAAGGTTGCGGACGCGGTATTTGTGCCTTCTTTGTCTTCTGCAAGGGCCGAACAAGTTACGCAAGCACTGCTGGACTCTGTTGTGGAGTGCTTGCTTCGTTGCGGTGTTCCAATCGTGGATGCTCCACCAAATGTGCTCGAATCTCTGAGTCATTCTTGTGATTCTTGTGGTAAGAATGGTAAAGGGCAACCCGCGGATGGCAGGGCGAATTTCACAATTCTGACACCTTCTTGGCTTCGACAACGCTTGCGTTCTGAGGGTGGCATGAAGTCCCATGTCCTCAAGCAAACACCAGCTGCAAACATTTTTGCCCAGCTCACCCCAGTGGATGTTGCAGATCTCTTGGAGTTTGCTGTCAGTGATGGTGACATGGGGGATCTGCTTGGAGTTCCGCTCTTGATGTGCGAAGATGAAACGATGGTGCAGCCATTTGCGCGCTCCACTGCCCAGCCTGTATTCTTTCCTCAAAATCTATTGGAAAGGAGACTCTTTCCTAACAAGGATGGAAAGAAGCTGGTGTTGGCATCCAAATTTGAAGCGCGGCCACTGCTGTGGGCAAAATTGCGGAAGTTGGCAGAACAGCAAACAGAGGTGTCACACACCGAGACTCAGAAGGAAGATTCTCAGGGTGTCAGAGTTTTTCAATGCAAGTTCGTGACCTTTCAATCGCTTGTCAAAGCATTGCAGCAATTGTTGCCACGGGCCTGGAACACTGACATGCTAAGAATTTCAGCTAATGAATACAAAGAGTGGGTGGAAGACTGGTTGCAGGCCATGTGGAAATGGCTCGACGACAAAGACGTCGACCTATTTCAAATGATACATTGGCCGTTGATACCCAGCTTGCGTGATACTGGTATTGATTTGATTCGCATTCCTGAACCCTCCAATCTCGTCTTGTTCTCTGGCACAAGGCCTGCTTCAAAAGCCCCTTTTCCCTCGGAAGCAAGTGCGTCACCGTACCCTCCACCTCCACCACCTCCACCTCCACTGCCTCCTTCAGGGCAGGTCGCAAGTGGCAATGAGCTGGACCGAAGAGGAGGAAGAGAGAGCTCTGAGCCTTCAAAGTTTCTACTTGTCCAGAAACTCCTTCAAGCTCATCTCCATTGCATACCAATTTTTGAACCGAATTGGCTTTTACACCATGAGAAGCAGCTTCGGAGTTGCGTTCATGCGTCCTCTGCTGAGGGTCTTTTGAAGAGCATGCACTTTGCTGCCAAGAGAATTTCTTCAAGCCAAAGCAGCCCAGTTACGCCATCACAAGCACTTCACGCATCGCTTTGCGAAGCTCTTAGTCCCAGCGATGTGGGAGCCTTGCTATCCATCGCAGCGACAGTGCAAAAGGAGGGCTGCACCTGTGAGAAAGTAATGTCAAGGGCAAGCTGGAAAGGTCAGTGTGACGTGCTGCGTGGTTTGCCTTTGTTATGCAGATTCAACAAGCCTCGACAACGTGTCTCCCTAGCCGGCACGAGCGTCACTTCTGGCAGTGAAGATTTTTGGATTTTGCCGGAGACGTGCCCTCAAGTGATTGGAGCACTGCGTGCGGCCCAGGTCAGCTTGCCAACCTGCGTAGAGGTCGCCGATGAGGTCCTCGCAACTTTGACTTCCGAAAACTTGGCGATTTCATCTTTGTTGCGTGAACACCTGGGCCTTGGACGATTGAAGTGGTGTGACCTTCTCTTGAAGCATGTTTTCCCATGGGCCCACAAATGCTCTGGAGAAGTGCGTCAAGGCCTGATGAGGGCTGTTGTGTATCACTGGCGTGACATGGAATTGATGGGCCACACTGCTTGTTTGGAAGCCCTACAGCATATCCCGTTTGTCAGCACGGTCGGTGGTAGCATGTTGTCAGCCGCAGAGGCTTTGGACCCTTCTGTTGAAAAGCTGCCTGCTCTCTACGGTCCAGGTGACATAAGAGGTCCTTTTCCTGAGCCTCGTTGGCACTCAGCAGAATGCCGTGCAGTTTTGCACTTCCGAACTCGTTTGAACTACCGGGAGTTGAGTGAGAGGCTGGGCTTCTTGCACCACGTGGAGGTGCAACGCCGCGAACAGGAGGAGAATCCAACTTCAGACTCGACTCCACAAAGTCCAAAGACTCGAATTCCAGGTGACGTGCTGGCAGTTGCACATGCTCTGCTTCGATATGTGTGTGAAGTGGTTGGTCCTGCCATGACTGATCCGATGCAAACCGATCAGGAAGAGAAGCAAGATGCTGGTCTATGGGGAATGTTGGGCCTGACTGGAATGATAGCTGAGACGAGACCTAAGGAGACAAAGGAAATGGCTTCACAACATCTTTCAGCAGACGAGCTGATGTCTATCCAATCCAAGCTTCGAAGATGCTTTTGGCTGCCACCGTTGAGTGCTCCCAGTGGATGGCCAACAGAAGCTCCTTGGAAGGGCTCATTATGTGGCCTTTGTTCGGCAGAGGAGGTGTGGTCGAGTAAGTGTGGGCATCGAAATGGATGAAATCGATGGACGGAGATTGTTTGACCATGTTTGACAATGTTTGACCTGATCCTAGCACCTTTCCCACTTTTCCCACCTTGCCAGGTCCGATTGGTGTCAGAGGAATTCTTAGTGGGGATGGTACCGATCTCAGATACATCAGGTACTACAAGGGAGGCCCCAAGGTGAAAACAATGTATCGGAGTCATCAAGACTCCACAGCGTGGATAGCAACCAAGGTGAGACCTTTGATTGGCTTGGTGGCTTTGCGAGGAGCAGGAGATATTCTGGGGGCACGATATACATAGCGAAACACATATTCATTTGGCAACCTTTGCTCACGAGTTGCGTTTCCAGGAAATCCTGTTCGCCTTCCGGGCCGCTTTCTGGACTGCCAGCCTGTGAGAGATGCTGTCTACACAGTCATTCCGTGAAGTGAAGAAGTGTCTCTAGTGCCGCAGGACAGCATCGGCCTGCAGGAGAAGCCGCAGGAAGGCCTCATGAGAGAGCAACTCAGCAAGATGGAGGACATAGGGATAAAAGCGCTGCAACTGTGCTTCAGATAGATACAGAATGATACAGATGCATCACAATTTTGATGCAGCTCTGATGCTTGTTAGTTGCATAGTGAATCACATGTGAAAAACAGCCAGGAATGGGCTATGAGCCTTCCAGCTGCAAAGCGCGAAGCATTCAACTCAGTCACTGTTTCACTCAAGTGGACAGGTTGATCTTGAAATGAATTGAAATGGTGCTGACCAAAGGAGTGTCAGCGGAGCACCAGCTGATTGCTGAGGTCCACGCATCGTGGATAACCCGTTGCCTTTACGACCACTTGTATCCCATGCTTGTGAATCCTGCTTCCATTGAGGCCCTTAATTGAAATGAAGCTTCAGTGAACAACGTGCGAATGGTGCCTAACACTTTCCTTGCACGACGGAACAATAGAGAAGAACTGTCATCCTGATCTCAAGGAGTTTGCGAGCGACAAGACAAAGCGACTTTGGGCCTTCTCCACAGAATCGCCTAAAGACGTTTCACTTGTGCGCGCTTCAGATTTGATGATGCAGTCCACTTGAGGTATCACAAGGTGGATTTTTGCCATTGTCCGGGATGTCTCGGCAAAGCATTGAATTTCCACCTTACTTGGTCAAAGCCAGAAACTCAGAGACTAAGATTGGAGATGCACTGCGAGCCTTGTGTCTCTTTCTCCAATTCTTGCGTCTCCGTCTACTCACCTTTGTCTCGAAGGGCATTCCTGCAACCACGCTGACCCTAAAGACTCACCCTTCAAGCAAGGGATTTGTCTCCGTGTGGAGTCTAGATGCCAGCCTGCTATGGTGGGCTTTGCGAGGCCCCTGCAGAGTGGAAGGAGAAAGTTCCACTTCTTTGGTCCAAAGTGAAGGACAACTTTGGAGTGGCAGACTATAGTGAGGCAAATGAGCATGGGAGCTTTCGCTACTGTAGCATTTCTCATTGTGAATCTCTTGTATTTCTATTGTGCGCTCATTTGCATCTCATTTACTGCAAATATATGCAAATATGATATACAATATCAATGTTTATAACTATATTATATCATGATCCCGGCCTTTGGTTCCTACCCTCCCCATCCCCTGCATGTGATCCTTCCGAAAACATGCATTTTGCAGCAGCCGTGGTATTTGCAGGGTTTTGACCTTGTTGGCTGGCTGGCACCGTCCCGAATCGTACCTGAGCTTCCAAACCGGTCGTAAGGTTCACGCCAGTATCTATCTGTCTCCCTCTCTCTCGCTAATATATCTTTTTATTCCTTCTAGCCATTCCTATCTTTATGTTATCTTTTATTTAGGTATCATATCCCCATCTTATGACAATAAATTAATGTATGATATCGTATCACTTCAGGCCATACTCACTATATCTAGCTTATGTTATCGTACCTTTATTTCCCCCTTTTTCTTGTCAGACCTGTTTTACCTCGTCTTATCTGATCTTACCTTAGCTGTCGTCTTTTAATCTACGGCGTCCAAGAGTGGAACTTTCGTAGGATTTCGGTTGATTGAGAACTCCCAGCCTGAGCCCTGCCCCACCACCATTCCACAGGGCAAGGTTATGAGGGGTCACAGAACTTCGAACATTTATTAATATACAGACACATACTGGTATCACATATCTTAGCTCAAGTCAGCCTGGAATCTGAAGGCCCTTCAAGACATCTCAAAGGCAGAACAGAACAGTCGGGATCACAGTGAATCCAAAGTCTCACTCGTGCACCTGTGGTGACACAAATGCGCTTGAAACTCCGTGGATGTCAATACACATCAATACAAGTCTTCCGATCAATACCAACCAAAACAAGGTTCTCAGCTCCACGCAGAGTCCCTGGACATAGCAGTGCGCTTGGTCATGGCAATCTCCGACAACCTACAGCAGGACTGATTTATTTTCGCTAGTCACCAGTAGTCACCAATAAGAGATGGCTGCAAGGTGCGTTTCAGAGTATTGGAACTTTTCAACAATAGTGTTTGATATCTCCTGGCCTTTCTAGAAAGGAACGTGCTGAAAACTCTGGAGCAGCTGCTGCTGCAGCCGGGAGCAAGTTGGACATTTTGATGCCCACATCAGCGTTGGCCTTACTTTCAACAATCTGAGCACGCAGGAATTGGATCAAGAAAGGAGGGCTCCCTGCTAGATTGTCTAGTTTGTCACCGTTGTCAATCGTGAGAAAGGAAAATACCTTGCGACCCGCTCGGGATTGTGTCTTCAACAACATGACTTGGCCTGTTTCTCAGAAGACTGGGTGAATGGGCAACGTGACAAGGACAAAAAAAGACACTTTCGTGATATTTCCTTTACAAGGTTGCCAGATGTCGAGACAGCAGATCTCAATTTGGGGAGCTATTGTTTCCTTCTCAGTGCTCAGAGGCGCAGTATCGAGGCTTTTTGAATCTATGTGGAATATATGGAATTTGTGCTTTTGCATCCTTTGTTGTAACGGATGAGATGCCATCAAAACAGTGACAAAATGAACAGAAAAAACAATAACAAATGCCAAGAGTCTAGTTACAGTTTTGCTGAAACACACCAGAGGTTTGGTACATCCAAAGATATCCCATGCCGTGGCCCACACCTGTGGCTGTATGAGTCTCAACCAGTGAAAAATTGGGAATCCAGAATTTTTGAGGGCAAGCTTGACGACAGTTGATATGACCCACAAAAACTTGTTTCTGTGGCAATCATTGTGAGATTCTGAGGTCGTGGCTTATCTTTGGTGTACGCTCGTGAGGTCATCAGATCCTCCCATTTAGTGCAGAGTGTGGCGCTTCTTGAGAAGCCTGCTGCATGCCATTGTCCTTGCAGGCCACCGAGATGCACGGAGCAGATTGGTGTGAAGCTGCTGGTCAAAGTGAGCCAGGGGCCCTGCACAGCCAAGGGGGCTTTTTAGAGTCCTCTGACCGACTCCACAACTCCACATCCATTGGGCACTTTGCACAATTTTAAACACACTTTCACTTCTACATTTCACATATTTTCAACCTTTGTGTGAACTGTCTTACTTGGAGGCCTATCACAACTCGATTGAAGAACTTGCTGAAGGAGAGGGCAAACCCACTTTACACTGGGGCTAGGATGGTATCTCTTCTTTTGGAACTGTACTTGTTTGGTCAGGACTATCCTGCAGACATCAGCATGTTCAAGGAGATGGTACAAAATGCAGATGATGCTGGGGCCACGGAGGCTGGCATGGCCTGAAAATGGTACTAGTAGATGAAGCGATAAACCTTGTGGAACGAAGAGGATACATAGCATACGTGAATCGACTTCGGAAACATGCAGGGGGTAGTTGTGATTACTGGAGGGACTAGGAGTTGGAAACTTCCTTAGGGTTCACTGTACTTTCCTTGTAATGCATGGGAATTGCTGCAAGTAAGAAGTGATGTCATGACTTCCGTTGTGTTCTCATTGGCAGGTCCACTTCGTGTGGGATTGGCGGCAGCATCGCAAGTCTTGGTCTCGGCCGAGCCACCATGATGATCAGACAAAAATCAGAATTTTACTGTCAATATCATGTGCATTATATATGCAGAGGTAGACCATCTATTGTCTAAGCCTCTAATATATAGTACAGTCAAGGATTAAAGAAATATGTGTGGTTGCATCCATCCATATGAGATATTGTCCGAACATCCTATCCCATTCTATACTGTACACCTTATACACGTGTAGTTTGTGGACATGCACATCTGTATGTTGCAGGATACCCGCAGAGACTGAGCATTGATACAAATATATGATATAGAGTATATTTGAAGGTCCAAAGTTAAGTGGTCCGCCGGTCTTGATTTCTATCCTTGAAAATATGTTTTTAAGTGTCGAGTATTTTGAGTGTTCTGTAGGATCTTTTGGGTCTTTTTTTTGGACTTCTGTAGCCTTTCTATGTTTGTTTTGGTTTGAGCTGTTTGTGCTTCAATGCTTCAATTTCGGTCTTTGGACGTCGGAAAAAAAAAGCCGGTTCAGTGTCACGAACTCACTATGCTTGACTTGGTTTCAAACCTTCGGAGAACGGCACCGGGCATGCAAGTCCGGACAGTGCTTTTGAGACATCTATTTACACATCTGTTTCACCAGATATACTGCAAGCGCGCAAAACAATGTAGTATAATATAGTTGAATATGGTTGATATACTGTACTCTGGTGTATTTACATACCGCACATCTATGAGGAGACTTTTTCATATTTGGCAAATTTGCATTACACATTTACTAACGCGTTGAACTCTTTTACGGGTTGACTTTGCTCAGGCAATCTTTGCTCACTCCTGACATGGATAGATGGTCGGGAGCCCAGGACACTAGTAATTCTTGCGATCTATCTACCGTCCATGTCAAGTGCCTGGCAACAGCGCAGGCAAGGGCCTTCGTTGTGGATCTTCAACAATGCCCAATTCACCACCAAAGACTTTGACAGCATATGTCGCCTCGGTGTGGGGGGGAAGCGCGAGCAGCAAAGGACTGGCGATTGGTTCCTATGGCTGATCCTTGTTGCGGCGTGTCAACTTGTTATTCAACAGCTACAACGTCCCATTGCTGGGACATCCTGTGAGATGTCTTGCAGCAGGAAAATTGGTCGCTTTGGGCTGGGCTTCAATTCAGCTGCATCCTCATTGTTCTATAGTCAGTGCATGACAGTTGCTTTATTTCTTTTCGTTTGTGTAAATTTGGAAGTTTGTGCGTGGTTTCGTGACGGTGACCAGTGACCGATCAGGTTT
Organism: Breviolum minutum Mf 1.05b.01; assembly: GCA_000507305.1. NCBI lineage: Eukaryota > Dinophyceae > Suessiales > Symbiodiniaceae > Breviolum > Breviolum minutum. The sequence goes on from DF239243.1 coordinate 56,964, forward strand.
ACAACTTCACAGACTTGCCCAGCATTCTCAGTGGCGACATGGTGCATGCCCGATCTCGTTGTTTCATTTCAATTTTGGTAGATTTTTGCCAACGGGTAAACTTGTTGCTTTGTCAGAAGCTCAGGTGCTATTTTTAGATCCCCACGTTCATCACCTGTCTGCGATGGGTGCTTCAGCTACGCTCTCGTTCTTCTTGCCGTTGAGAGATTTTGTGAAAGTTGCCCAAAGTCATCAATTTGCAACTCGGCATCGCGAGGTCCAGAAACCTGGTATCAAACTCCGTTTTCTCAAAATTAACGTGGTACTCTCAGACCCTTGACCCAGCTTCCACAATTTGAATCAGCTGTTTACTCCAGTCTTCTCCAAGGTGTTGGAGAAGTTCCGTGATCAGCCACCCTGGCACTTTCTATTGCACCATCTTCATGCCTGTATCATCGTATCACTGTCTTGCGCTGCTTCTTCATGCATTGTGCAGGTTTGAGCCCTATCATGGTATGCTGGGGTGCGATTTGTCTTCCTCCAATCCGTTTGAGGGTACGTGCAAACCCTAGTGAGTTGACCCCGGCTTTTGAGTCACGAAGAGAGCACTGAGAAGACCTTACAACATCACCGTGTGGCACAACTTGACTTTGTTCTGAGTCTGAGCCTTTTTGAGTTTGAGAGACTCTCCGTGGAAAACACGTGGGGTGCCCTGAGGCTCATTCGTGTTCCCTTCAGGTCTCCTGAAGTGGCAAAAGCAAGTGAGGCGAGCAGCGCAGTACACAGCCCAATAGATCTGCACATTGCGCCCCATACATCCGCAGGTGAGTAGCATTCAGCTCGACTCTGGAGCAGCAGAAATGTTGGTACCTTAAAGCCCTCAAAGCATTGTTACAGGAAAAGATATCTAAAAATTCAACTTTGCTTTGACGATCTGGCTGATGCTGAGCAGAATGGTAGGACAAATTTTGGAGGGTTTGGGTGCGGGTTGGGCCGACAGCGCCTAAGGCTCTCAACACGATTCCAAAAGGAAGCCTTTCAATGGTTGCTCTTTTTACAGAGCGTGTCGAAGCAGTTTCCTCAGCTCAGGAAAGTTCTTTGAAGCATGGGATCTTATGGACGAGTATTTTTTTCTCTTCAGCGGCCTTGAGGATTCGTTTGTCTGAGATTCGAGAAGGAGATGCTTCCATGCACTGCTTGTCTGAGGTAGTGGCCTTGGTTGAGAGAGTATACAGAAATATATGTATCTGTATCCACATATTTTTATTCAGTAGCTGACACATCAGCCAGCATTGCCGCAAAACCATCTGCCCGTTGTTGTTGTTGTTGTTGTTGTTGTTGTAGTTGTAGTTGTAGTTGTAGTTGTAGTAGTAGTAGTAGTAGTAGTAGTAGTAGTAGTAGTAGTAGTAGTAGTAGTAGTTGTTGTTGTTGTTGTTGTTGTTGTTGTTGTTGTTGTTGTTCACAGGTTTTAGATGCGCGGCCAAAAATACTGAAATAAGCTGAAATAGATGAAGCTTTTTGGAGCAAAAATGGTTTGCTAGTAAGCGTGCTGAAACAACGCTATTTTTGGAGAAATAACATAGAATTATTCTGTCCAACGGAAGGCTCAGAGAGCAGGGTACGGCGGCTGCGAAATGGTAACACCCCGTGCAATTCAAGCTTCAATTACGTCCGAGACGCAGCCCCAAACAACGCACTGAATGCAATTGACGCGTTTGAAACTGCAAAACAGAATCTCAGCTCTCACTGTCTGAAGCTACCCAAGTAAATCAAGCAAGTATAAAGAGTGACAACCATGTTCCTCAGGCACATGCCCCTTACCAGCACCGGTCGGCGGATACATATACACATGCTACCTATAGACTTGAAATTTTGCATAGAATGCAACTGGGAGGAAAAGGTAGAGACCAAATGTGCAAACTTAGCGCGCTTTTTGTCTGGAATGTTTTGAACGGGTGACCATGCTATGTTTGACCTTTAAGGTGAAGCTGATGCCACCTTCTGTGCATTCTGTGCTGAATGGGGAAGAAAAGCAGAGCAACGGAGACGGTGGAGATGATGGAGATGGTGGAGATGTAAAGCCAAGAGAGCCACCTGTAGATGCGAAACCGCAACGAGTCTCTGCCATTGGGTCAGATGGAGCGACGATCTTAGCGACGAGTCACCACAACTTGGACAGATGAATTCAAAGCAGCAGCATGCCATTGGCTTGGAGAAGACCTAGTGAGACTTTCTGACGAGAAAATAACAGTCTCAGTTATTTCTTGCAACCTGCTTCACAAGGTTGTGGCCGATGTGCTCATCAGCACTGAGAGTTTTGGTTCTTCGCCATATCAACGTTGCCTCTCGTACAGGCCTTTTGCGCAGATGGATTTGAGATGATTTGATGGATTTGAGCACTCTTTCCGTTTTTGATTTCTGTCTTGAGGGTTTTTCTGTGCCTTTTCAAGAGTGACGTGGCTAGCTCTCTTCGCAACTTGGATCATGGGTCAGGCTGGTTGGCGGGCAAAACTGCGGTGTATCTGAACAAGTCTGTGCTGCACTTCCCCTAGCCGTCTTGGGCTTATTGACATGTTCCCTGCTTCTACTTCAGCCTTGAGCAGGAACAATGACCTGTAAGCAACCTCAGGCAGCCTCCTCTTCTCCAAAAGATCAAGTGAAGTTGCGGCACGAGGAGGCAGGGGAATCAAGAAAACCAGATTTTGTATACATTTTAGTTTCAGCATTTAGACACTTGCATTTCAGTAAAGTTCTGAAAACTGAAAACTTTCCACTCATGGCTTTGCGGCCATTTCGAAGCTTTTTGCCCAGGGCCGTCTATTTTGCTTCTTGCCCCTTCCGCCAAGCGCTGTTTCTCTTCGAGTTCCAATGCATGTACATGCGCTGGGAGCCATAGTCTGGTCCAGAACATACAATAGCAGGTTTTCAAGCTGGCCAGAAATCAACAAGAGTGCCCAACTCGCTTCAATACCCTTTGCTCCTTGCCTTAGCAATCCTTGGTATAGAAGCAATTCAAACACTTTCCGGCATTCAACGCTGCTTGTAGATGGTTGCTCTGGTTCGTGCTTAGGCCTTTGAACACGACGCAAGATCGCCGAAATGTTCTTCTGGACAACAGAGTTGGTGATAATGAAATCGTCAGCAAGAATGTAAGGAGCCGAGTTCCTTTTCTATGTTCCCCAAAAGCGCAATGTGTTGAGAACGTTTTCTAGGTCAACATACCAGCGACTTTTTCATTTGTTCTTTGTTAACATCACAAAACGCAAGATGCCATGTAATTATATATTGATATTTTTTGTAAATCTTGCATTGAACAAAAATCACAAACTCTACTGAGGTCCGCCTGTTGGATGCCCGAATTCCAGAGTCCGCAGCTTGTTCGTTTTTTCGTGTTTTGCTAAGAATTTGGTCATTTTGTTTCACCGAGGTGCCTGACCAGATGCGCCATCAATCTCTCAAATCTGGCCACTCCAGAGGTGGAAAAATGGCCACACAAGCAACACAGACCGTAGGACCATCTGCCATCTCTGTCCCCCTTCCCCTGGAGGACTTCTTCAGTGTTTTTCCGGTGCTGCACCGAAATGTTGGAGCTGGAGCAGGTCAGAAATAAGCGCAAAGCTGATTCAGTTGCTTCGAGAGTTTTGGAAGGCGAAGCTCAAAGGAAAGATGCCCTTCCTGAAGTTGGTGCAGCAGATCGCGTGGCTCATGGCTCAATTTCAATGGATTTAAATCGATTCAAGATATCAGATATCCAGCACCAAAGTTCAAATTGGAGAGTTGCTAATTGTTGCCACTAGGCGCATTCCTTCTACAGACTCCTGATCAGACGGACTGAACCAATCTTTCCAACTGCTTGAAGCTGAGATCTCTGTTGTTCAGGCTGTCCAAACATGTTCTTGATAGGTACTCGTACCACAGATGCACATAGTGTATCGTTTAGGATTGAACGATACTGGGCCCATTTTAGCTCGAATCGACATGTTCCCATCCCGTGAAAATATAGCGGCCGTGCGGTTTGGTCTTTTGTTGCACTGGCTAAAGCACACTCCATCTATCCTTACCCGAGGCTTCAGCAGATTCAATGAAGAAATGTGTTCCCTTTAGCGAAGCTGTTTTCTGCTCCGAAAGAGAGGCTTGACTTTAAATTTGGGTGTCAAAAAGTTTCGGCAGACGTACCTTTTTTTCTTTTCCCGCTTGCTGTGAAGACATCAATGGAAAGTACCAAAGACCATACATCTTGTGATAGTCACCTGCCTTTTTTTGTCACGCTGCTACACTGTAACCTTTTGCAGCACAGAGCTTTGTTGTGATGTGAAACTTCGCTGGAATCTGGAGAGCGCGCCTTTGGTGTAGCTTTATGCTGCATCCACAATTGTTTCAGTATCCCCGGGGTAGTTCAGCAACACCCAATCGCTTGGAGGCAAAACTTTCTAGTGGTGGACCACCAGACCAAGCAACAATCCTGCTTGACAAGATCATCACAAGCACACAACTCGGATGTGCTGAGAGTTTTTTTTATCCAAAGGCTAAAAGCACCTAAAAGCCAACTAGAATGACTAGAATTCTATAGAATTCTGACATCAAGACTGTTCTTCGATTGTTCCTGTAAACACTTTGAAACATTTTGCAGCCAAGGTCTTGCACGCTTTGGAGTTCCTGTTGTTAAGATTCCGCTTCCCGTGTTGGAATCCTTTGAGCAAGTGCTTCATCCTGTTTTGCCACGCACGCTGCAGTCCCAGTCTAGCCGCCAATGTATTGAAGTGCCCATTATAAGTTCTTTGTAAACTTTAACGAGAACCCAGGCTGACACCAGCCTGGCTGCGACAGTTCTTGCGCAACATCAATGCTTCATCCATTCCAAAGACGGCAAAACGTGCCCTCCTCACGATATCGCAGCTGCAATGATCTAAAGCTGCAAAGGTCCCTGGTGACTTGTTCGTTTCCTTGTCAATGCGACTACATTGGCACAGGTGGATTTGATTTGCGAGAATGCGACGAAATGGCGGGGGTCTTGATTCATCGTGATTCTCTTGGAGCAAGTGACGCATGAAAGTAAACCGACTTGTTTGACATTTGTTGCTCTTTACGTCTTTTCACTCTAACGATTTCTCACCCAATCTACGCTGTCAGGATTCAGATCACTCTCCTGAGAAAGGGGAAGGTATTGCTATTTCCAGCCTTACCTCTGAAGAGGCTGGTTTGCCGTCACTGCAATGACATGACAACATAGTGACAGATAGTCATTATTATGATTCAGTCTTATGAATTTCACTCATGGCATTATAGCCCGGCTTCCTTCTACCATGATTTTGTACAAGAGTTGCAGCCCAGGAAGTTGAACGGTTGAACGGTTGAACGTCGTTTTGCCAAAAAGTTGTGAGGTCGTGGCTTTCCTCGACTTTGCACTGGCGGACGGCAATTTCGGTGACCTCGAGGGAGTTCCACTTCTCTTCACTCAGGCGGCACCATTGAAGCATTTGTCGTGTCGCATTGCCTCATTGCCACGCCATTTTGCTTCAGGACATGAAAGCTGGAACTTATCCCTTTGCAAATTCTGGGACATCTCTACTTTTTGTACCCGAGGACACTTTGCTTGAACGCAGAAATATCTAGAGATCCTGGAGATTTGCGCGACTTCGGGTGCAGATTCGAATGAAGTGTCAGGATGAAGAGGACTACCAGCTCCTTCCGCAGGCCTTGCCATATGCTTAGTACTCCATCAATGTCTCATGTTCGAGAACGTTCACTTTTCTCAGATTGGAAGGAGGTGGACCAAGATGAATCAACACTAATCAACATGACTAACCACGGTACCCTTGATGAAAACGTCTTGCGCTGCCTTAGGGATAGTCAATTCATATTCATGGAAGATTCAGAAATCTACGTCAGACAGGAAAACAGCTTCTGTAGCATTGCTCAGCATCATTGTGGTTGAAGGGCACGGGTCAAAAAGGATTTCAAGCTGGTACTTTGACGTGTACATAGTAGGGCGCTTGCATGTCCCGATTCCATCCAATTCCAATTCATACTGTTTTTGAACTCTTTGATTCAAATGAAGTCTGCGGATTGAAAAACAGATGGCTTCTACATGACACCATGATTTGGCTTGTTTCCCCTTCCCCTGGATAAGCCTACTCGCACATTGAGCTTTCATATTTTCCCATTCTGTCCAAGACTCAGAAAGATTCAGCAATGCCATGCAGGCTCCGCGGCGCCTGCTCTCAAAAAAGATCCGCACACTGCGACCCTGGGTGCGCCATGTAGATTGCAGAAAGATGGAGATTGCTTGCAGCCAACTGACAGACCTGGGTTCAAACGCTCAAAGATGGCCCTTACAATTGGGCTTCGCAAAGCCGGCGATGTACCCAGCCACAAGACCATAGTCTTGGTGTTGGGTTTGCTATCCTTTGCTTTCTGTCAATGCCTGTATATATGCCTGTGTACTATCGCGATATATCCAGCAATTCGCTACTACTGTACTATTTGTACTATTTACGAAACCCCCGCACCGCACGACACAACACAAGCAATCACTAGTAGTCTTATGCACTTCAAGGCGCCGGATTGTGTACGTTCCAAAAGATAAATCTTCCATCTATCTACAAAAAACTACGTATTTGCAGCATTTTTGCCCTTCTACAGATTTACAAACTTTTATTGGCATCGAATGCAAAACTGGGCAAAACACTGCTATTACACGGTTTTTGGCCCTTGCGTACAAAATGAAGGTATTTAAAGGGTTTTTCGAACACGTCCAGAAATCGTAAATAGCCGCGTTTTGTTTGATCCATTCAAACACCGGCAGTTTCCAAACCCGATGAGCCAAAACAACCGGTATTTGCAATACCAGCGTTTTGGATACAAGCTTTGCAGATGGAAAGCCATCACAGTCATAACCCTTCCAAAAACAGCCTCCGGACTCTATATCGCGTGAGATATAGGCCTAAATCCGCAAAACGTAAATTTCTTCCGTCACGGTTCCCACCACTACAGTTTCTTTAACCTACCATGCATTGTACCTGCAGAAAGTTTTATCCAAACTAACCTGTTGTTAGTGCCTCTCGAAAGACATTCTGTTTTTGCGCCTGCTGGCGCAGGCGGAAATTCTTAAACAATAAGAGCAAGAGCGGCTTGAGATGCCACCGTAGATTACGTCTTGATACAAATCAGTGTGAGCGAGAAAACTGGTTGGCGTGCTACTGCTGGCAGGTGTGGCAGAACTTGCAAAGGATGGCATCAAGTGAAGTGCAGCCGAACCAGAAGACACAAGGAGGTGTGGCTTTACCTATTACTTCCTCGATGCAGCGAATCATTTTTCGTTCTCATTCTATTCCAGGAGATGGACCCAGCTTCCAGTAGCAAGCTCAGCGAATCAGACATTGTGACTAACATTCAACAAGAGTCAGACAGACTCCAAACCAAGATTGGAGATGAAAGAAGGCACCATGTTGTCAAATACTTCACAGTGTTCCTCAAGGCTTCGGAAAATGACAGTTTCTCCTTTGATGGCGGTACTTCAGGACTGCCTGTGCTGATTGAGATGTTCATATTACAAACATTGTCTCTGGTTTGTCCTACACCATCTTCATGAGAGCTGAGTAGGGCATTCAACCCTCTATGAATCACTAGACTTCACACTTCGCACATGAAGCAATGCTTTCGCTGCAGTGGTTAAACATAGGGGTGATACATAGTTTGACATGCCCGTCCGAATGTAGCGGTGGTAAAAAGGTAGCTATCAGGGACACAAAGCAACCCCTCCCACGACACCATTATAATGCAGGTGTTATTATTCAGCACTATCATTTTGTATTTTTGGCAAAGTTTATCCTTACCTGCAAACCTATGATGGGCTCATGTCTTGTCAGCGTCATTTCGTATGCTGCTTACCAAAAACCTTTAAATTATCTTCAGCGACTTTAGAACCAAAGAAAGTAAGCAGAAGAGGTAACAAGCAGAGAGGAATCCATGCCACGGCCTTGTAAGTTCTTTAGCGGGTGTGTGCAATGCCTCCAACGACTTCCTCACAGGAGCTCTTGCCAAAAACCTGGAACGTCCCCGTGCCCGAAGTCACAAAGTCAGAGTGGCAAGGCCAGGTTTGATTCGAACTCAGAAGATCTCATAGTCCTGCATATCTTTGCATTTTTCTGACTAGGTTGGACAGAAACATGGCTGCGCACCTTGTGTCTTTCTCAATTTCATTCAAGGACGTAATCTACGTTGTAGCCTTGATGGGGCAACCTATTTTTGGCATTCATCCATTCATCCTATCCACACATGCAAGCATGGGTGCCACAGAGCTTCACGCAGATTGAGGTGGAACTGGCTTAGTCGGATGAGTGTGTTGGGCTGAGCTTGTCCTTTTCGCTCACTTGCTGTGTATTTCGAATTGGGCATCTCTTTCCTTCCCAGAATTGGGAAGGTCCCAGCCAAAAACATGCTGCATTGGCCACTTGTGCCAAGTTTGCAAGAGAGCCTTGGTCAGCAGTTACATTTCCTCTGATCATTTGTACATTGGCGGCGAGGCATTTAGATGGACACTTTGAAACCACCGAAATACAACAAGGACACTTTCAAACCCGGACACCTGGAAACTGCCGTGACGCGCATGTTTTTTTGTTGGAAAAATCACACACGCTTAGACACCCGGATTCTTTTTGTCGAAAACGGGTTTGTAAGTGTTTGGCCACCGGAGTAGGTATATACTCCTACTGTATTTGAATATTCATGAGTGCGTGTACTGGCCGAGGGAGCCAGAGATCAACGACAGCTTAGCCGCCAATGAGAGCACGGAGGCCGTGGCTTTAAATGATGGCATTTCTGCATGTGTATTTCCCACACTTATACACGCTCTATGATCTGAATGCTTGCTCTCAGATTTTGGACAGGTCGGCACTTCTCCGGCCACGCATGTTTGCGTGCGGCTTTACAGGCGCCATCGGGAGCAGGGAAATGAAGCAGGCCCTGCAAATCCAGAACAGAGAACCTGTCAACTTTCTTGTTTGTAGGATGTGTCTTTTGTCAGAGAGGCTGCTTCCAGACAGCTCCCTTTTCAGCATCCCAAAGGAAGATCCACAGGAGACGAAGCTGTGGACTCGGGAAAGCTTGCAGAATGCACACTCTTACTCTTACAATCTCTTACATCTCTTACCTTTGTGCAAGTTTGAGACTTGTTTTGGACGGGTCGGTGTTGCTACTGAAAGGTCGAGTGCCCTGCTTGGAGGAAGGTACAGGAAACCACTGGCAAAGGGCTCAGCTAAATTGGTGCAGAATGTTTTGTGGCAATGCTGCAGAATTTCATAGAATTTCTCTATACACATATATAATATATAATATATATTTACATGCTGGAATTGCAAAAGACACCTTTGTGGATATGAGTCCGACTGCGTGCTGTAAAATGCTGTGCATGTTTGTCAGCAGATCACTGCATCACCTGCTACATTTCCTTTAGCTGGATTGGAGCACCATATTGAGATATTTGGCTCAGAAGGAAGTGAAACGCAGCAACTTACCGGAGATGTTGAGTTTTGACTTTGACCTGAGCCATGCTTTTCAGCAGGTTGCTGAGGCAATTGAAGGGTTCATGGCCAAAGATGCCGAGCCTCAACCGGATCAAACAAGCTCAAGGTACACCTGCGAGCAAATGAAGATGATGCTCGGACACCTCTCGCACGCCTTACACTTCGGAGATCCGGCGTGGCCTCACACGGAAAGCCAGGGCAAACTGGCGATTCATTACTTGGAGGACACGGCAAAAAGCTTTGTCTGGGGTCAAGAGCATGACACCGGCATCGTCGCATGTTTCTTTGACGAGCGCGGCCTGAGCATTCTGATCAGGGCGTTGTTGACCTGGGAGCTTCCCCGCAGCATCAAACTGCAAGTGTATCAAAGCACTTGCATGATCATCCAAAACGCCAAGGACATCGGTTTGCGTTGTTTTTTAGGCCCGTCTCCAACGGAAGTCCTTTGTACCCAGATGTACCCGGGGCTAAGAAAATGAAGGACTTGGTGGTTTGGTTTTGTTACGTGTTCGGCCTTTTTTGCTTTGTGCAGCTGCAACAACTTTGTGATCATTTTGTGATGGGTTGGAATTGGGACATGGAAAGATATGGAAATGCTCCTCTCCATGTGGGGCAAGGTTTTTTGATGGACAGATGCCATGCCATATGTAGGGTTGGATATCACAATTATCCTGACTCTTGGTGTTTATAGGCGGTTACCATCCTTAAACTTGGGTTCTCCCTGCGATGGCAGTGGGAAACCTGTTGGTTCTGTTTACCTTTTGCCATCTTGGAGAGATGCTCTACAATGTCACTGCGCGAAGCCAGTCTATCCGATGTTCATTAGTGGTTTGCTTTTAAATTTTATAAAGCCTTTTAGTGACGAAAGACCACTGTATCCAGATTGAAGGCAACTCCAAAAGCAGAGCTGGCAGGAAGAAGTATTCGCAGAATTCCTTAAAGGATCCGACCTCACGGACCTCTTACTGGGAGACCCGGAGATCGACAACGAGGAGTCGGGTTTTATGAAGTTATGCTGACAATTTGGATGAATTTGAGCCATGTCTTGTATTTTTAAAGTCAAAAAAGTTGTGAATGGTTGTGAGCGGTTTTGCTGCGAAGAGGAATTCTTCCAATATTTTTTGTCGCTCATAAAGACCCTCGCGTTGCGGGTGAAGCCGGAAGAAATGCTTTTGTTGCTCACGGGCAACGAATTTCCAATCCTGAGACGAGCGCTGATGCTCACTGCTCATGGTGACCAAATGGTCCGCACTCAGGCGCGGACGACCTATCTCACAATCCTACGTGGCGCGCGAGATGAGCAGGTTCGTGAGAAGGCAATTGAACTTGCGCAGGAGATGCTTCTCTTCTCACTTAGATTCATGTACTGAAATTGCATGAGATTACATGCTATGTTGTGAAGAGGTGGAGTGGACCCGACAACACAGAGACTAGGACTAGGATTCGTTTCTTATTCCAAACCCATAGTGACCAAAGTGTGGGCCTAGTTTGGCAACACTTGGACATATATATGCATCCGTTGCAGCATCCGTATGCTGCAACTTATGAAGGGTGTATTCCTGGATCAGCAGCTACCAAGGTTACCGCAGCTGTTGACGAAACACCTGTGGTCTCAGTGGTCCTCCATGGCACAGGCCGCAAGATTGGCAGTTTATGATGGTCTCATTGTTCATGTGTTGATGTAAAAGGATGTAAACGGTACAGTACACAGGGCGGGTGGGTAGTTTGGACTAGGCACGGCCGTGTTTCTTAAGCGTGGTGTGAATATCTGTGCACAAGACTTGAACTCTTTCACTGCTGCTTGTTCACATTGAGCAATAACAAAGATGTTAATCGAATACAATCGAGAGCTTGGCAAGAAGTATGATCCGACACGATGGTCACGGCAAATCTTGAATCGTTTCGATTCTCGATGTGTCTCAGTCAAGCTAGTTACTAGTTGTTTTTCCGAAACTTCATACAAATCATGTTAGCAGGCAGCCAACCAGCAAAATGCTCCTGCCTTCAAAGAAGCGGCCTGGGAGGAAGAGGAGATCTCATGGTTACGGAACTTTTCGGCGATTTCAGTCATTCCTATAGGGCAAGACTTTGGCTTTGAGTTGATATAAGATCGAAAATAGATGATGTATCCTTTGGTTTCCACGATTGGTATTCGGTATTGCATAGTACTGTTCTTTGCAGTTGTTTGACTTTGTGATGTATCAGCACGACAAAGAGCTGGTTCGGATTGGGTTACGTACAATTTCATAAGACTGAGGCAGAAACAGTATAGAATCTATATGAATTTATGTGAATTTCTAGAATCACAATGGAATCATGAATCATGGAACAGACTCAAAGACATGCTGAATTGCTATGACCTTCTCATCTTTGTTACATTGAGTACTTGGAAGGACACCTTCGAGCACTTCACGGAGTTGCTCTTACTAAAGATACCTGAAGTCACCGAGCTGGTGACAAGCACAATTGCCGGTACATTCCTGGCACGATTTGGTTGCCTTGTAAGCTATCCCATCGACAACAGTTTTTGGAATGTTCAATTTCCGTGTCTTGACCAGGAAAAGGCAAGTTTTTTCTTTGCTTTTCTCTGTGCTTTTGTTTTTGGAAGAATAGAGTCCTCCAGCGCTCAAACGTGCGATACCTATCCATATCTGATCATTCTCCCTCTGAGATTTGAGAAATAAGGGACTACGCGGCGAGCTCGACTTCGTTTATGATTATACCCTCTCCAAAGAGTGGGGAAGTCTCGATGTCCCAGTCGACGATGGAGAGCGAGCATGTTGATGCTTCTGGTGCCACTCCCACCGAAGAATATCCGAAATACTTGCAATGTGGTATGTCCGAAGAGGACGTGAAAACACTTGAAGCTTGCCCATTCAACGCGGCCTTGGCGTGGCGAACACTGGCATCCTTCACGAGCATCTTCCGGGATGCGAATTTGGGTGGCGTGCTCTTGCCCTTGGTCGAGTCACTTGGCATGGTGCAGATGTTGGTATCACGGTGAGAGGGAACTTTATGGAGACATGGACAAAGTGGCACACTTGAAACTTGAGGGCAGACGAACCTCAAGATGGACAAGATGAGATATTGCACTGCCTGTATCTCAAAAAAATGATGGTATGTGATTTCCATGGTGTACCTTCCATAGCAATTTCGATAGCTTCTCCATCTTCACCAAATGGTGAACATTCACCATGGTCAAGTGCAAATGGCCTGCCATGTTTTTGCATTACTTTGTTAATTAATGTCATGGAATGAGTTAAAGATATGGAATATGATGGAATGATCATGACCTCAAGGTAGGCAATTTGAGCCAAGTTCCAACTTCGAGCATCCAAGTAGATTAACCACGTTACTGCTGATGTAAGCGATGCTTCATGTAGTCCCAGGGGGGCCAAATTGTTGACCCATCCAAAAGTGCATCACGACTTCGCCAGGCTCGTCACTTTACCCTATGTGTCTAGCTTGCTGTTGACCTCGATCTGGCAGCTCAAGTCTGGCCAATCCACAAAGGCGCCGCATCGTGGTAGTTTGAAACCTTTGAACATCTTCAAGCGCTCCCAACGCCGGCAGGGAAGAGTAAGGAAGCAGTGTGAAATCATGTAAGATCAATTAAAATGATGTCTTCGCCAACTTGGACTCTCAGTTTTTGGATGTTTTTGGCATACTGATTCAAGTAGGAACTCAAATCAAATCTAAATATTTACATCATTGACATCGCGCACTTCGGTGAATCTCTCGCTTTTTTGAAGACACCCTTGTTGTCCCTTCATTGTCACTCCAATGTTTTTCCCTGCCAAGGAAGGTATCCATGAAAACCTTTCAAGTGGAATCCCTGACTTGGCAGGAGTTGGCGAAATTTGTGGAAGAGTTGGCCGCTTGTGCCATGGAAGATGCGGCGTTGAGTGCCTGGCCCGGTGATGTCAGCAAGTTGAGACACGAGCATCTCGGCTGTAGAGTTCTCAAAGAAATGAGGTAAGAGACGAGACGTCAAGAAATCTATATAAGCACCGAACACACAAGAATACATAAGAAACAAAGGCATTTAGAGATGACAGCGGCCATACTACCTCTCTCTCTCTCTCTCTCCCTCCCTCAGTGAATGAGTCTACTGAGTCAAGTAAGTCAATATTGGCATCTGGAAGCTTTTTCACATTTCCAATGAGGTGTCAAAGTGGAAGGAGCACCACAGGAATGCTTGAGTTCAGATGTATTTAGGGTACTTGAGAGGTACATTTCACAGATGCATTTAGAGTTGGATGTTATTTCAATGATATTGTATTAATGTATTGTATGTGTTCAAATGTATTCCTCACTTGTTTGCTCATTGGCCTTCAAAGTGCTTGTTGATCCAAGAGGCACTGGCGATGCCAACTCCGAAGTGCTCCTGGCTTGGTTCCACGTCGAGACAGCGAAGCAAATCCATTTCGGGAGCTGCTAATGTCAACTCTCGGGACACCTGGATGTCCATTGTCTGCCACGTCCTCCATTTCCAGCTGCCTGGCGCGAATCAAACATGCATTTTTTTCCGAAAATGTTTTGACAAGATGACTTGACCAGGTACGGTACTTATCAGGTACTTTAGGATCAAGGTGATGATTGTGATTTCGATGTGGCGGACTGTACTTTCCGAAGGGTTACGTCAGTGTTCTACTAGGATCTAGATGGATCTAGTCTGTTCGAAGGCTCTTGAAACCATCTGAAACCCAAGCCGTTTGATTTGAGTGCTTCTGCTCTTGTTGAAAAAGTTGTGTTTCAAGGAACTCATTTCCAAGAGTATTCGAGTAGAGTCTGCAAGCCATGTCTGCCTTTTCAATTATTGTTGCCAAACATGGCTGATTGTGTTGGTCAGGTCCCAAGTGTGAAATGTGTTCATTGCAGTGTATCGGCACAAACACAGCTGCTTGCATGTTGATTGCAGAGCTGCAAGCATTGCATCTCGTCGATCATGTAAGGGGTATAGTCTGTTTTGTGTCATTCGCGTCGCTGAGTCTTTCAAGTGCCTATAGGCTGAAGAAAGGGTATCTTGAAGATTCAGCTGCCTTTGCCCATGCAGCCCAAGGTATCCTCCTTTGCTTGAAGATGTTAAAATCATTGCGCGGCCTGAAGTCCAAGCAAAGGAGGAAGCACCGAAGAGTTACAACCCCCCTGGCATGCTGGAAAGCCTTGCGGAAACCATTTCGTGGCTTATGACAGCAACATGGCATTTAGAGCCAAGCTTTTGTCATTTGATTTTATGCTTTATAGGATATTTGTTCCATGCATGATTTCGGAATCAAAGCCAAATAAATCACTTGCTTGTTTGACGTTGACTTACTACAGCGTGCAAAAGCCAGCTTGTCAGTTTCATGGTGAATCAAGTGTGAGCTTAGGCAGCAGGTTCTGAAAACCAGGGATGCTCCTTGATCTCTTCCCTCTGAGGGACAAACTCAATGCGCCTTCCGCATTGAATGTGCACATGGAATGATATGGAATGTCTCAAGATGAGAAAAACAAATTTGTAAAGACTCAAAGTATTAATTTCATTGGCAAGACACGATCTATTTCAGTGAACAGGGTATTGAATGCATGCTAGCGTAGAGATGTCTGATTCTGAGACATGCCTATGATGTCCACATACCGGATTTAGTCCAGGAACTTGACTGGATAATCTTTCAAAACCAGAGAGCTTGAAAGCTGAGTCCGGGGATGTTTGCCAAATGCCCGACCTGGCCCCATGCCCCAAAGCATGCGCATGGGCCGACAAAGATCCGGAAAAGGTCCTGCGTGTCCCCGATTTTTCTTCAACCATAATAATATCTATAATAGAATCTTTACAATGAATTTTTCTGGCCCTATGGCTTGAAAGACTTTCAAAGTTCCAAAACCCATAGGATCAGGGGATACGGCTGACAGTTCCACGTGAGACTTGCACCCTGAGGTCAGTTTGATGCAAAAGGTTGGCTGCACGCCAGCTGGGACCTGAGCAACTTTTTAAGCGTGACGTTCACTTGACACTCAGATGCTGTTGAAATTGACAGTTCTGAGGTCCAACTGCCGGAGTGGTTGAGAGACCGAGAAAGCCAATTAAATGGTTTCGTGCATCCTGGAACAGCAGATGGATTGATGAAGGCACCGATGGCACCAAATGGACGCAACACCTGCCGCATGGAATCTCTTTGACTTCTTGCTAGCGAGGCGTGTCACAACCGGCTGCACGGAATGCTCAGTAACCAAGCGTTGGAGGCAGTTTGCATCCCAAGCCTTGCAGAAACAAACTCAGCAACTGGATGCACCCAGCCCAGAGATGTGATGAGACTTCTTTTTGGCAGGGAAACCATCAAGCTGTTGTGCTGAAGTTCCGAAAACTGTTTGCGACTTAGAACCTTCATCAAAGCACAATCAACCAGTTGGATGCGTTCTCATGCAAGATCTTGATGCAAGGTGGCAATTGTTTTGTGAGATTGTTGAAATGTTTTGAACTTTTGTTTGTTAGGTTTGGCACCCTAACTACCGAGCAGCACAGTGCTTTGGCAGCATGGCTGGTGATGGCCGGGCCTGAAAACTGCGCTATGTCCTCAGTGACAGACAGCAACTAGGAAAATGAACGGCATGAAGAAAACACGACTTCCTGCGCGCGCCCTTTGAAGGATTGCCCGGGCAATGCTGCCTGCTTAGACTTCAGCCAAATCACAGCAGATTGTGCAGGTGGTGGAAGATTCAAAAAACTTTCACCTTGCAAAAACAAAAAAGAACAGCTCCACAGAGAGTCTAAGCAGTGTGCAACAAGGCTGCACAAGACCCTTCTGGAAGGGATCCTTCTGGGTGGAGGCTACTACCTTTGCTGAGTTTGATTTTCATGCCTGCCATCCTTGAATGATTGTGCAATGGCAGGCTGAAATGCGAGATTTTCCGGACAGCACCCTTATTCTCTCCATTCGGTCGACAGGAGGGATAGCTGATCCTCGAGCATTCTAGAACATAGAGCTGTGCATGAAGTGTTTTGAGTTGTGTTGATCCGCAGGAGCAGGTAGCTTTGGTGGACTTCGATTCACAGGGCAAAGGAAGAAAGGGGAGCTGGTCTCTACTCCCAGAGGCCACATGTGATGTAAATGGAAAAGGATGTAGGACTCCAAGCAACTTCATGTGAACATTTGGTCCAGGCATGTCCGGAAGTAGTTGCTGCACTACGAGCGGCTGGAATTACGATGCCCCTTTGACACAGTCAAACATTCGCAAAATATTCTCGGAACGAGACTAGATGAGTTGCAAAATCGCTATTTGCTTCCATGGCCTGCCCAGCCTAGCATTGTTAGGTCCGGTTGTGTTGAGCCCGTCGATGCTGAGAATATTGCAACATTGGTGCGTGAACTTCACATGCCGCGACTCACCTGGGTTGAGGCAAGGGTGAACAGATGTGAACAGGATTTGGTTGGCAGGTCATTTCTTGGAGATTAAGCACAGGCCAAGTGCGAAGGCATTTGAGTGCCTCGTGTAAGACCCTCTTTGACATCCTTTGACAGGTTCTGCTGGAACATGTGTTCCCCTGGGTCCACCTCTTGGTTGTAGCAAACTTTTGATGACCATGCATTCTCATGCTAAACACAACACTACCAGATCCGGGACAGTCATGCAGAAGCATTTTCAAACACCTTCCTTCTTAGTGTTGTTTGTCCTTCCTTACTACTGCCGAGGCATCCAAAGCCACAGTGGAGCCTGCTGCACGACAGGGCTTGATGCTGGCGATAGCTTGATTCCAAGAGTTGTGCAAAGTTGTGCCAATGACTTGATATGTTTGTTGCTTCGACATTTGTCCGAACTGTCACTCCTGGGACTAGTGGGACTCCATGGGACTCCCATACTCTTCGCTCAAAGTCCTGCTCACCTCCTAAACAGGTGCAAAGATGGAGGGAGATGGACCTGGCTGGAAATGAGCAATGCGTTGAGGTACGTTCATTCAGACTTGAAAGACCGTATTTTCGGATTTTTTTCGGACTAATGGCGCAGTGGCAGAACAGCAGAAGCATGAGATGGCACCACAAGGATTTTTGACATCAGTTTTGTATCTTCAGGCATTGCAACAGGTTGCGTTTATTCCAACAGCGGGACCCTCAGCAGAACGAGCTTCTCACTCTTTCCAATCTTTCCTTGTCGCTGTCTTCATGGTGAGGTCAATGGGGAGATGCGAAGTCCCGCCAGTCTTTTAGATCCGCGAAAGGAGGACTGCGACAATGCAACTGCGTAGATTTCAACCTCCTACTCCACTGTTCGCTTTGCAGGAACTCAAACGGCTCTACATGGGAGATGGGCCTTTTGCCCGCTTGAAGTGTGAGTTGAACATGTGAGAAGAATGAATAGGAGAGTGACCGGCAATCAAACGATTGCTCCAGTAGATCTTTGATGTGCCACAAAAAACATCAAAAAACCGAGGCTGTTCCCTGCAGCCGAAGTAAACGCAGTGTCAACCTTAAGTTCTGGTCATAAAATGACTGAACCCTGCTTTTACCGGGCCACTTTGAACGCTTCTCCCGCGATATTGCGCCGGCAGGTCCTTCTTCCATTGCTGCACAGGGGCCTTTTGCGGTGCAGACAAGAACTTTCCCTGGAGGAGCAACATCCTTCTTGTTTCCACACAATTCTGTAGACGCACAAACCGATTATATCAATCAGCTGAATCCGTGAACTCATCCAACCCTTTGTACTGGATCTTGTTTATGCCGACTGGCCATAGAGATTGATTGGTTCTGAATAGCCATCAGCTCACAGGGGTTCTCTGCGTCACATGGTGGAAATTGTTGAGATAGTCAAAACATGTCAAAACTGTCGGATGGATTCAGCTGACTATCGACAATTTCAAGCTCCACCCCCTTGTACATAAGTTAAGAACCTGACAGAGACTGATTGTAGTTTGATGCAATCCTGTTGCCCTTTGGACTAAGCGTTTGTGGGATAGCGAATGCGTGAGCACCAGTTCGTGAGGAGCTCCAGGAAAGGCTAGCTTTCCTTGACAGTTGGTACCCCAGCCATGCAAGCCAGACAGCTCTTCTTGGACCGTCTTTAATGTAATGAGTCGCCAAGAGATTCAGTTTATCCATTCCTGTAGAATATCTTGAACTTCAGCAGAACTCATTCCAGGCAAACAGCAGCTTGCATCATGCAGTGAACCTGAAGATGGAGAATGGGAGAAGGAGGGAACATGGGAATGATTGATGGTTTCATGGCACTGCTTCCAGTGAGGAAGATTTCAAACGAGGCACATTCCGTTGAAATTTGAAGGTCAGAGAGTGTGCAGAAAGCTTCTTGCAGTATGTTGCCACCACGGTCAACATGAAATGCCAGGAGGCACGGCCTGCCACAAAACTAAGCACCCATAAATGTTTTTGGTTGCTTGCATACTGTACATGTACATGCAATAAAAGTGTTAAATTTCAAGGTACGCATGGCTGCAGCGGCAGCCGCCCTACCAGAAGCGCCAGCCATCTCCCCACCAGCTCCCAAGAACGACAAAGCACGCAGTTTTTTTGCATGGCCATCGATCATGCCTTTAGGGGACTTCTTGACAGCTGCAGCAGGAGGTCCCCCGGCGGGCGAGAAGGTTGAACCTTTGGCCAAGAGAGAGGAATGGACTGAGGATGATGTCGAGACTTTGAAATGCAAACTTCGCACCTATCGTTGGATTCCTGCAGCACAAGCACCCCGAGAATGGCTCACTGCAATTCCTTGGGCTGGTAATGCTCAAAGACTTTGGCGCTCAGTAGAGCTCATGTTGATGCCTGATTTTTGGTCTTGTGGTGCAGCCTGCCCTGTCCTTGACCTGGACACACAAGTGATTTGGTCAGGTGAGCGGAAACAACGCCTACACACAGACTTTCTCTCGATGCTGGGCATTTCCTTGCACATGCCTGCCATTCAGAGGATTCGGTGTGCGTACGCACAATTGGAAGCCATTCGTTCCTGGTGCCAGGAGCGCTCCGAGGGAAAAGCCAATGAAAGTGAGTCAGCTTGGATTTCCAAGTGTCTCTATCATCATGTTTACCCATTGATCACCTCTGAAGACAGTGAGAACTCTGCAGATGGGCATGGTGTAAATCAGCTGACTGAAATCAATGAGATCTTCATAGGAGGAGCTTTCGTAGCAATCCAAGATTTGTCCTTGTCTCAAGACTTTGGGATTGCAGGTTTGCACCAGATCTCGAAAGAGTTGCAGTCCACGGCTCCAAAACTTTGCAGCCAAGTTCGATCAACATTCCAAGCCACCGACTTGGCACGAGCTTTGGATCGCCTTTCCCAGAAAAGCGCGAGTGCGAATCAGCTCCCTCCAGCAGAGATCGAGGTCGCAGTACATTTGGCCATGGCCCTTTCTGAACGAATTCGTGGGGAAGGAGAAGATCTTCCTGAAAAAATTATGGTACCAACAAGTCAAGGTAAACTACGTCCAGCACAAGAATGTGTTTTCAACAACATGAGATGGCTGTCAGAGGAGGAGCAACATAAACGCAGTCGAGCTGTGACAAGTAGTGGTTTGAATTGGGTTCATCAAAGCATTTCCAATGATGTGGCCATATCACTGAAGGTACAAGCACTGAGTACTCAAGTTGCAGCTGAAGCACTGGCTGCTGCAGATGATGGGGAGAAAGACCCAGAATGGTTTGAGGCTGCAGGGCAGACTGAGCCTCTCACTGTGCGGCTCCGTTCTTTGCTGCGAGACATTTCTGAATCTGCTGAAGACCTGGGTTTGTTCAAGTCTTTATTGCAGAATGCCGATGATGCAAAAGCCTCTGAAGTGCACTTTGTTTGGGATTGGCGTAGCTTTGGCAAGCAATCTCTCATGTCGCCTGAAATGGCACGTTGGCAGGGGCCCTGCCTTTGGGCTCACAACAATGCCTCTTTCTCACCGCAAGACTTTGAGAATATTACCCAGCTGGGTGCCGTACAGAAGAGTACAAGCCGAAAGGCACAGATCGGACGTTTTGGATTAGGTTTCAACTCTGTGTACAGTCTTACTGACTTGCCCAGTATTCTGAGCGACGACGTTGTGCTCTTTTTGGATCCTCACGTGCAGCACTTGAGGGCAATGGGTGCATCACCGGCGAAGCCCGGAATAAAACTCAGATTCCTGAAGATTGATGTTCTGGACAAGTTTCGTGACCAATTCGAACCATATCATGGGATTTTTGGATGCGATTTGGCTTCCTCTACTCCATACAAAGGCACGTTGATTCGACTTCCATTCCGAACACCCGAAGCAGCCAAATCGAGTGAAATCAGCAAAACCGTTGTATCGCCCAAAACCGCTATGGCATTTCTACGTGCCTTTCGCGATGCGGCTGCTGAGTGCCTCGTGTTTTTGCAGCATGTTCAGAGGATTGAATTCGGTTGGATTCCTCCTGATGCAGGAGCAAATGCAACGCCTGCCACCTTCATGGAAATCAAAATCATCCCACCTGGAATTCCGCTCTCGATTGATACTTTGCCCTCCAGTCAGACCTCAGAATCAGAAGGAGCCTCCACTGTTGCAGTTTCCACAGACAATCAAGCACTCGAGTATCGCCGCTTGTTTTCTTCCAGAACGGTGGCACAGAGCAAGGAGAAACAGTCATTTATTTCAGACATGTTGAATCGTTTGCAGGGTTTGGGAATGTCCAAGACAGATACAGAGGTGGAAAAATACATCTCTTTCAACCTTGTCGTTTCCATTTCTTGGGCACCTCCTGTGGAGCTGCGTAAGGAGTACGACACTGAGCCATGCAATCGAATGGAGGCATGGCGACTGATACTGCAGCATGACAATCCGGAAGATACGCGTTGGGCAGGAATTGGAGAAGGGAGCGAAGGTGAAGCGAGGTTTGCATATGTGCCATTTGGAGGTCTAGCACTTTGCCTTTCTCGCCCACTTCGTCCTGAAGAACCACGTGTTTGTAGTTTTTTGCCGTTGCCGATTGCCAGCTCTCTGCCCTTCTTGATCAATGCCAACTTTTGTCTCAGCGATCCTACGGCTCCAGGGCGCCTTGATTTGGCAAGACCAGGAAGCGTCGGAAGCACTGCAACTTCCAAGGATTGGAATACACTCCTTTTGCGTAATATCATTGAGCCATTGATATGCACGTTGATCCGAGAGCAATCAGCTGGACTTCAAGCCTTGCGCTCAAAGGTATCTACAGAAGTTGCAGTTTGGGCTGAAGGCGAAGGGGTGTGTTCTTTGATGCCACGCAAATCTCAACTGCCCTTGAGCCTGCAAGAGCTCTTAAACCTTCCATCCATTTATACTACCTTGAGTACAAGTGCACTCTTCCCTTCACTCTCCTTGGACACAGAAAGTCACTTTGGCAAACAACAGCTTGCTCAATTTCTGGATGCTAATGGTTTTCGTAAAGCGGCTTCGCTGCTGTCTTATGTGGATTCTGTTCAGCCATTGCCTGATGACATTGGAACCGCTGAACAGAGACAAGCTGTACATGAATACTTGTCTCAGGTGAAAGATGGCAGATATCGCTTTTGTCATGTAGCGACAGAAGTGGCACAGGAATTTTCATCCGCAGGTCTGAAGCGCAAGGCCGACGTTGACCGTTCCTTGGTCCTCTCATGTTTGAGAGAGGATTCGCAGCACAAATACAGCTGCGCAGCTGCTTCCAAACTCCTGAGCTTTGTTCTTGGTGGAGAACAGGACGCTCGCATTGCCTCTAAACTTCAAGGATTGAAACTTGCTCCGCTTTGCGATGGCAAAGTGGGTACTTTTGGCAGCGAAGGATCAGATCAGCAGCTTTTTTGCGCCTTTGCATCAGACAACTCTCGCAGCTCCTTCGCCCAACGAGTCTTGCAGCAATTGGCTCCCAAAGCAACCTTGGACTTGTCAGGCTTGGATGTAACAAGCGCGGAGAGGTTGGGCCAGCAAGCCGAGAAACTGGGAATACGGCACGTTGCAAAGTGCGAGGAGCTTGCAAATGCCTTGTTGTTGGCACTTCCCAACGTTCGTGCTTCAGCGCATTCGTCTATGCTGGCTTCATTGGATGACACGCTTGGAGGCAAGAGACGTAGTAAATTTGTATAGCTTTGTCGTGTTTGAATCCTAGAAGCAGTTGTGCACTGGTGCGGAGCTTATGCTCATGGACTTCGGCTTTGGTACAGAATGACGCTGGCAGGACGTTTGCTCTCCGGAAGCAGCCGTCAAGCCAATGCTGGGTCACTGCCTCAGCAACACACAAAAACAATATGAAACAGATAAGTCGGCGCTATTTTCTCCCATTTTCTCCTCGAATCCGCGTAAGGTCGCTTGGATTTGGAAGTGATGAAAATGCGAGCTCCACGCTTTGTGCTCTTTGGTCCTTTATTGAATTGGTCGGAGCCACAGTTTGTTGATGTTTTGTTGTATGCATCATGTAAGCACAAATGAACAACAAGACTCAACGGAGTTGCTGAGCTAGCCCTGTGCTGTGCCTCTGCACAAAGGCAGAAGATGGCCTGTCCGATGAATTCCTGAAGGCGTTTGACCACTTCTATGTGGTGCCTGCGTGCAATCCAGCTAGAACCAATCCAACCGGCAAGTTGCGACCTCGGATGAAAATATGAAAATATTAGTGAAACTGAAGACAGATTGAGGATTTAGTTGGCTGTGTAGCAAACTAGTTTTGTCTACGATCCTACTTGAAATTCCTTGTGTAAATGATGGCATCCAGACATCCACGGCTCGTTCTGCCCTACCAAGTTCGGCCGCAAGCGTTGATGCACCCTTGGTGCTCATTCCTCTGAGCACTTCTGAGCCACTATTGTTGCCAGTTGGCACCTGAGACAAACAAAGGCTTGACATACTGGTGCAATAACCATTTTCAGTCATAGATCATTCATGATCTGTGCGAAGAGGTGCTTCTTGACTCAGGAATGCGAGCAGTCGTTAGAACCCTTGATGGAGGTTGCTTCAGCTTTGGTGTCAGACAGATTTGTGGGAGACTCGGCAAGCTGTGAAATCTGATGAAATTTAGTGCTCACAGCCATTCCGGCCTTTCCTTTCTGGTTGATGAGCTGATGAGCTGATGAGCTTAATTGTTTCTGTGAGGTTGACAAGAGTCATCCAGCCATGTCAGGTCCTCGGTGCCTCAGTATTCAGCAGTGATCCGTATGTTGGACCTGTATAAAGTGAATATGAAGCAGACCGGTGACGAGTTACTGTCAACTTGTATAGTTAGCTCCCCAACAAAAGATTCCAACACTTTATTCCATCCAGGACGGACTCTG
Organism: Breviolum minutum Mf 1.05b.01; assembly: GCA_000507305.1. Classification (NCBI taxonomy): domain Eukaryota; class Dinophyceae; order Suessiales; family Symbiodiniaceae; genus Breviolum; species Breviolum minutum. The sequence continues at coordinate 80,675 of DF239243.1, forward strand.
TCTTGCGCTTTCTACAGCAGAAAGGCATTGTGAATGCCTTCAGTAGAGGCCCATTCTGATACCTAGCCTCCATGCATGTCTAGAGTAGAACGTTGAAAGTTGAAAGTTGAGAGCATTATTTGTGGAAATGTTAACGCATCTTAACGCCATGCGGTATGTTTTAGGTATTCCACAGAACTCTAACTGAACCAAGTCGGAGGAATATTGGCCTGGTCCTTGCGCGGGGTTTACAAACTCGGCATCTCTGCAAAACCGAATTCGGCTAAATGGGTATCCTTTCACTGTGGGATAGGCATATTTTGGCCTCTATAGAATGGGATCGGAACCCTGGAGTGTAGACCAAGTGTGATGATCAAGGCTTCAAACATTTTGTAACGGTTTGCAAAGCTTGCTAATATGATCGATCCACGGGCTTTCCCCGAAACCCAAGTAGGTTCTACAGAATCGAAACCTCATGCGTCCACGCATTAGGTTTCGATTCTGTAGTGGGCTTGTGGGATTTTCCTTGTTTGCAAAGGGTTCCATTCTATGGCGGTGTTTTTGATTCTACCCCCAATTCAAGAGGGGATCTTGCATGTACATTATGAAGATTGTAATATGAAGATATATTGAAGATTTCAATATATTGAACAAGAAACATGAAGCTCCTGAATTGATCCCGCTTGTAGGCAGCCTACTTACAGTATTGGCAGCTTGGTCGTCTGCTCCGGATCACTTCGGCTCTTTGATCTCGAGATGTCAGCGGTTGCAGCCGGAGCAGCGACACTTGCTATGTGGTGGACTGAAGATATTCAACAGAGGATTTCAATACAGGCAATATCAGTCCATATCAACAGGGACAAACACGGAGAAATGCCAAATGCCAAGGCTCACAGCTCTGCCTGGCTTTGTGCGACCCTGTTGGAGCACTGGAAGATGGCGCTGAAGCTTTGCGGGCCAGAGCTGCTCTCGCCAGCATCTTAGACAAACCTTGCATATCGACAGATTTGAGCCAGGAGGCTCGCAAAATAGGTCATGTGAGATCGATTTATCATCGGTCCATGTTTTGGCCCAAATTGTTGTTGTTGTTGTTCTTGTTGTTGTTGTTGTTGTTGTTGTTGTTGTTGTTGTTGTTGTTGTTGTTGTTGTTGTTGTTGTTGTTGTTGTTCTTGTTGTTGTTGTTGTTGTTGTTGTTGTTGTTGTTGTTGTTGTTGTTGTTGTTGTTGTTGTTGTTGTTGTTGTTGTTGTTNGTTGTCGTTGTCGTTGTCGTTGTCGTTGTCGTTGTCGTTGTCGTTGTTCGTTGTTGTTGTTGTTGTTGTTGTTGTTGTTGTTGTTGTTGTTGTTGTTGTTGTTCTGATCTTTTCTCTTCCACATTTTTAATTCCCCGCAAAGCGACTTGACCCCATTTTGACCCCTTGGATGATGGCCCAAAAGCCCAAAAACCGCCCCCAAAAAGGCTTCCCAAAGCCTTTTGGATTTTGATTTTGCATAAGATTATTGCTACTACACGCCGACTCGGGTCTGCGGATTAGAGCCGATGCCGACTGTCCCACGCCTGAAGAGTTTTGGAAAGTCCCATGTCATGAGGGGTTTTGAAATCAGGCCCGAAAAAGTTGGGCCCGTTTTTGTCAAAATGGCCATTCTTAAGGAAAGGAGCACAAATTATAGTTAGTGAATTTGCATCAACGTTTCCATATTTTAAAGAAAAAATATTGGAACAATTTCCAAAAGAACGGATTCATCCAATGCAAAAAGAAGGGTTTTCCGGACAATTTTGTTTGACACCTCGTGTTCAAGTGTCCATGTCAACAAATACAGCCGTGGTCACACGGCTTAGTCACAGTTTTTAGGTTTGTTCAAACACACTATACGTGCAATGATAAGAACGGTCGTCGTCCCACCCATATCGTTGATCACTATTCCAAATGATCTTAACTTTATCTGACCTCCTGGGACCAAAACCGGGTACTCATGTCACGTGGCTTTAAAAGATTTCAACAAAACGGAGTACTCATGTCATTTTCTTTTAGCGATGGTCACGTAACACATCGGTTCTGAGTGGAACAGACATTAGTAACAACTATTCGTTTTGCCGAGGTCTGCAAACTTCCAATCTTCCTAGCAGAATCCTGGTCTGATGGCCAGAACTTGCAGGCATATGAATGTTTGAGTTAATTTGATTGCCAGTCAGCCCCCAGAAACAGCTCACTGCATTCCAGTGACCTACAGTATATACTAATAAAGTACTGTGCTCATGTGTTTCCCTTTCAAAGAACAACTCCCAGCTCGCTCCACCTAATGGCAAGGCATTTCGATCCCTGACGCAACTTGCAGTTGTTGATGGCGAGCCACTTCAACTCTCATCACCTCCTTTTAGGCACGCGGCATTTGTATCGCCATCCTCTGCATGTCAGAATTTGAAAGATTCTGACATTTTAAACACATTCTTATTTGTGAGGGGTGTGGGCTGACTTCCTGCTTTTCGGATGTTTGAAAGTAATTACTCTCTACACAATTCTAGCACTATCCCTTTATTGCACATGAACTGTTTGACGTTCAAGCTTTTCATCCGGATGGTACCAAGATACGCAGAGTGTGGTGCGATTGAACGCACAGTCATGATCTTGAGATTGAAAATAGCTGGTTGGCAGGACAACCTGTTGCACAGAGGTTATTGATAAAAACCACATGATGATTTTGTGACCTGGAAGTCTTGTTGTAGAAGTTGAAGCTGTGCCAGGCTGGACCTGGACAATGCTTTCGTATTCCGAGCCTCATCAAAGACGCTGCCAGAGGTTGCTGAAGCGCTGGGCCTTCCTGAGGTGGGGGAACGAGAAGTGATCCAAGTAACCCAAATCAAGAAACGGCGAGATGAAATGTTACGTCAAATAAGCGAACAAGCAATTCGAAGCATTTACCAGGGGCATATTCAAAGTTCGCCGTATCATCCGCAAGAGAACCCTAGAGTCTGTTGGAGGTTCTGCACATTGGCATCGCTGCCTATCATTGCCAGGTACAGGAGATCCTTGCTGAGCAGGGCAAATTCTTCGACATGAAGACTTGGTTACAAAAGCAAGTCCTGCCACATCTCCACAGCATGGTTCCAAATGACCAGGCGATAGAAACCTCGGGTGAAAATCATTTCCCATCTTTTCTTCCATTGCCTTCAGGGATATGTGCTGGAGCGGTTGCTTCCACTGCTGGACATTGAAGAGGCGAACTCTGAGCCAAAAGCCTCGGTTTTTTTAAAATGCATTTGCAACACCCATGTCATGGTTGATATGGTTGGACATACCGAGGCCATACCTGATTCCAGCAGAAGCACATGCCAAGCTCATGAAACCACCGTGCGGAGCCAAAGCGGAGTTCCCAAAAAGTTGCCATAGAAGATGTCCAAAAGTGCACTGATTCTTGGATTTTGGGTTAGGTTCTTGATCTTGGACCCTCAAGACTTCACAATCCAAGAGATATTTGGAATGCACGGTGAAGACTGGCCAGCGCTGGATTCGCATCACAGATACCACTTTCCAGCCAAGATGCTTTCAGCTCCAGTTGCTGGGTTGCAGTAGAATTGAAATCTGGACAGGCACCGGAGAAACAAAACTCTGTAAGGAGACAGGAAACATCAAGAGTGACTCACTCTCCAGGAAAAATTGAACATTGGCACTTTCTAAGATGATTGAAGAAGCATGAAAAAGCCATATAAGGTATTTATGGCACTGACAAAATGTGGGCGATCCTGAAAGACTAAAACATATTAAAACATGGTATCCAAGTCCCAACTGCAGGTACTGTCGCATCTTAGACGGCTGGGTATGCGGAAGAGTGTTGGTGATGGTTTTTGCCTGGCATTCCTGTGTCAGGCAAGGCTGTAGCAGTGTGACTAGTGACGGCAAAGTTTCTCTTCGTTCCAGTTATAGCCACCGTGCAGGTTTTGAGAGACCAGCACAGCAAGCTCACTCGCCGCTTTGCTAAGTTCTTTCTACACGACACACGACATGAAGATGAGTTTCTTCTTGAATCAACTTAGGTGAGCGCTATCGAGAGTTGCAGCGGGGCCTGATGCAGCGCATTGTGGAATCCTGGAGCGTGCTTCCTGCCGGTGCCCTCCAACTGAGACTTCAATACCTTGTGAATCGTGTGATCTCTGCATGCTGGCTTTGGAAGGATATAAATATATAATTCATAGACTCCAGAATCATTTCAAAAGGCAAATCTAGGAGAGATGGAGGGCACAATCTTCCAAATAACACTTAGGATTAGTGTTTGGGCACTACCCTCCATTCCAGTATACTGGCATTATCGTACTCTCTCACCCTTTGTGTAGATTCATTGCCTTTCCTGCTTGTCAGGTGCTCACAGGGATGCCATTTTGCAACAGGCGTTTGTAGACACCTCAAATACGTCTGATCCCACTGACTTGTGCTGCTGGCATGTTGTTTACAGTCATTCCATCATTGGGCCTTGGCAAAGCCAGCTACCAACCCTTACGGTCTCCAAAGTTCGAACAGTGATCTTGCTGCGACCCAAGATTTCAGAGCTCCACTTGATGCATGAACTTGAAGTTTCACAATTGACCGCAGCATTCTTACTTGGATACACCAACCGGTGGTTTTCTTTGGCCAGGTCCGAGACCTTGTTCGAATTGAAGGCATTTGCTTCGTCCAATGAGCTCTTCAAGTTGTCGGATTTGGTGTCAAGCCCTCAAGGGGCACCGATTGAATGGTATCAGCACCGCTCTCATTTCTAGCGCTGAGGTCACGATCGCATTCCCTGGACTGACCAAACTGCGCATATTTTGAGTTTGAAGTCTTTTGATACCTGCAGTTGCTGCATTTGCCCATCAAAGTGTTCGGTTGAAGGCATCAAGTTGTGCAGGATCCATATTTGTGCTGGACAAGCCTTCCTCTTTGCCCAAGAGGGTTTCCAGATTTTGAAGGATACCAGCGGCCTGCTCTGAAGGAGACTGCCCAGTTTCAAGCTTTTCCTGCAGCTGTAGCATTTCAATGCATTTCACATTTTGATTGTTATAGATATATATATATATCTACCACATATCTACCTTAATCCTTACTGCGCCCATGCACCGACTAGTGACTACTGCTTGCAAAGATGAGCAAGGGTTAAGATTGTCGAGGACGTTGTTGCTCATGCACTTGCCCTTGGGGGTCTTTCGGATGGAGTGCCTTTGCATCTTTGGGAAGAATTCAAAGAGAAGGCCCTTTGGAAGCACTGAACACCTTTTTTCTGGCTGAATCGATCATCTCTCCTTGCAGCTGCCAGGTAGTGGGACCTTTGTGCCAATACCTCGCAGAGCACGAGGTATTCCAAGAGGCAACACGCGGTGAGAATCGAACAGATGCTGATGGGCAGACACGAGAATGCGTCAGTGCCTCAAAGATGTCTTTCTTGCATGTCTCGTATGCTTCATCTCTGCGATGATGATTAATCGCCAACAAGGGAAACCAATCACTGACAAGGGAAAACAATAACTGACTAACCTATCAACCAACTCAACCATATTGTATATGGTTGTTTTCTGTTTTTATTGCCCTTATGAATCAGATCCTCTTCTAGATGCCCTTGGATGTTTTTGGATGCTTTTGAAAGCCCTTGGCAATATGTTGCAACCCGACAAACATTTTCCATGGGCGACAAGACTAGGTGTCCCCTCGATTTTTTTTGTTTACCGACTATTACCGACTTGACAAATTCCTTGTGGTAAACCCCCACAACAATTTCCTTTTCCTTCCCTTCCTCAGTTTTCTCATTTTATTCAAAGTGGCGAGTGATACTTTAGTCAATATAGATAATACCGCAGAGCAACAAAGGAGAGACTGACTGCCCAATTTGTTGGTACTTGTAGCTTCCGAAAGACAGCCCCCACCATTTTGATTGGGATGCGAGTGTTTTTCCGGAATGGAAGGAGTACACCAGGGACGCCATAGATGGTTGTCCACTCCCTTGTAATGAACATGCGGTGGTATAGCTGTAAAATAGACTGCTAGCCCAAACCATCCCAAGCCTTTTTTGACTCTATGCTTTTTTATCCGAGAATTTTGTGCACTAAAATTCCAAGATCTTACTCTTTTGCCTGCCAACAAATATTCCAAAGGGTATTTTGGTTTCATCTGTGAAGCCAAAAAAAATCCATGAAGTGAAAGGCAATTGCAAGAACATCTAGGAAAATTATTGAAAGCGAAAGGAAGGAACATGCAAAGAAAGCAATGATTGTGTCCATCTCTTCATTTCTATTCTGACTACCCGGGCAACATTTTGGTGGCCTTGTCAGTCGTGCTTGAGGCCCAAGTATGCTCTCGGCTTCGTAAAGCGAAGTTTATCGCAGTTCCGCTTGATGCTGGAAGCGGTGGGACTGGACCGTAACGTACTCAGAGTTTCAAACAAACTAGACGAAGTCACAGTGCATGCAAGAACATGGAGGAAGGAAGCAGCAAGACATAGCAAGACCAGATGTGCCCACGGTAGATTGAACCACCTCATCTTGTAAGGCACAGTTTGGTGGCACCATGGCGAATTTCCTTGGTACTGAAGGAGCACCGACCACCAATGTTATGACCTGAGAACATGCGTTTTCAGACGGAGCTTTGGAGGCTGTTTCAAGCAATGGAAATCAGTCAAATTCCAGTGTCCTTCTGCATCACTAAGGTTTGCCCTGCCAGATTACTTGATGGATCATGTAGCTGAACTGCACTGTTCAGACGTGTATCAAAGGACAAAGGATATCAAAGGTCTTATCTGCGTGTGTCAGTTAGGGTCTTGTCGTTGAAGCTGTGACCAGTTGAGCTGCCAAGGTTTCAATCCTCCGCATGCTCGGTGTACGAGATGCTGTTGTACCACAAGAATCAATGGTTGGACAAGAAAGCGATAGTGCGAATGTTTGGAGCTCATTGCCATCACAAATGCATTCCAATACTGCATCAAATACTGCAAATCTGGATTCCAAATCAGGAGCGAAAAGAAACAGCGGATGAAACTTAACTTGCGAAAGTTAAAAGCAGCATACAGCGCTGGTCGGACGTCTGAGGCTGATGAAGCGATGGTGTGGCTTTTTGCAACCCTGCCATGGGCAAACATGGAAAGACAGTACTTGAATCTTTGACATTTTGATCAGATTAATCTTGACATGCCAGGAGAATGGACCAGAGAGCTTCTCAGATGTCACAGTGAGATGTGATGGTGGAAGCCTTTTCCTTCATCGCAACATCCTCATGTCGCGCAGCGAATATTTCAAAGCAATGTTTCAGGCCTGGAGAATTATATAATCATACAACGCAGTACCTTCAAGCTTTGATATGCTCTGATTTTGCAACTGAGTGCAAGACTATTATTGTGAAATGCACCAGGGGGCCGGCAGTGGTTTCCTTGAGAGCCACAGTTCAGGTGCAGAGGCCATTTGCCATTCGCATGAGACAGCCTAATGTTAATGTTACTCACTGATGCAGCTGAACACTGTCTTCATGAATGCGGTTGGCTGACATGCTGACACCACTACTGCCGCAATTTCACTACGACGGAATGCCTCCATGTTTGTATCCATGATTTGCAAAGACACGTCGGCTCTCTCCGAGAGTTTAAGTTGCTTGAAAATAAGTGCCTTGACCCGCAAACCATGACAGGTATCCTTGATGGAATTTCCACTTGATGTGGCAAAGGTTCTCTTCGGTCCACCCAGCACTATTTATGACAAAACCGACAAAGCACTTAGCATCGAGAATTTTGCACAGAAATGAGGAGCTTAGCTGAACAAAGAAGACAACCAGCGGCAATACGTTGACTTCTACTGGCAGGCTACCTATACCACGGAAAAGTGCATGAGGGCCCTTTGGAAGGTCCTGAGGGGACGTTCTCTACTCAGGAATCACTAGGCAAGTCAGCTGCCAAGCCTGTAACATCAAGATCCCAAGCTTCTTGCTGGGGCGAAAGGGGCAATCATGTAGTTGGTCTTTCGGCATATGCAACCGTGGAAGATGTGTCTTGTTAGTGACCGGCCGCGCAATGACGAAAGGATGCTCAAGGGTCAAGGTTGATAGGTTGATTAGTAGCAGCGATGGCACGAGAGTTTCAAAGCTCAGCGCAGATGAGTTGTGACCTCAGATCTTTTAGCTTCATGGATACTTCAGAGCCTTCCCTAAATGTGCATCCAAATGTGCATCAGCACTCACTATCCTAGACTTTCGAGGCAGATGGCTTCCACCATGAGTCGACTGCTTCGTCTTCTACTCAGCTGGGCTTGTGTAAAGTCGGTGTGACACGCTAAATCTCAGCTTTGCAAATGAGGTTCCTGCGTCAAGCAAAGAATACAAATTCCATTCTTGGCAGCCGTGAGGGGCCTAAGCACATGAGCCCCCAGGGCGCACAGCCATCTAGAAAATTCCAAGTGAACAATACTCTGTGACTCTCGTGGATCACAGATTTTCATCCGGGCTCATCTTTTGGAGCATTTGCAACTCATCTTAATGTATATAATGTATATACTAGTAAGGTCCGTGTGGAGTATTGGAGAGGTTCTTAGAAGAAAGCACACATTGACCATACATTTCCAGCCTTTTGCTCTTCCATCTTCCGGTGACTTTTGGCTCGTTTTAAAGAAGAAACTGTTGGAGGCATTTTGGTTGTGTTGTCGCATCTTTCATTGAGGATCTTGGAATGATGCTTTCCGCAATCCTCACTGCTGTGCTGTTGGTACCAGCCAGCGCTTGGGCCGATTGGTGTCGATGGGTTCCATTTAGCTCACAACAGTATGTGCCAGCATGTCGTGGATACGTCTATCCTGGTGCCTATGGTGGCTTTGGCTGTGCGAATTGGTGTCAATGGGTACCTGGCCCATCTTGGGGGTATACATCAGGATGTGCTGGATGCTATGGACTCTACTCCAAGCACTACAAATCAGTGATGCTTCTGGCTAAACAGACTGGATGTGAAACAGGATGCCAATGGGTTTCAAGGCCCACTTGGTCAAATACCTCTGACTGCAATCAATGTGAGCAGCCAATGGTCTTGGATTCAAAAACCAAGTCTGCTAAGACAGGGCTAAAAGTGAAGATGCTTGATACTCGACCAGATTGGTGCAAATGGGTACCCTTGAGCTCACAGCAGTACGTTGGTGAATGCAATGGTGCTGTGCCATCACCATCATCACCAACATCACCAACAGCACCAGCAGCACCAGCAGCACCATCAGCACCATCAGCACCAGCATCGATTGGACAACCTCACAGCTGTGCCAACTGGTGTACCTGGGTTCCCGCCACTTCTTGGCAGTACACTTCGGAATGCAGCCGGTGTGGCGGAGATGGTCCTGTCCCAAATGCGACTCAAGGTGCTTGCATGAGCTTCTGCCAGTGGGTACCTAGGCCATCTTGGGAGACCGTACCTGATTGTTCCCAGTGTGCTGGTCCGGCCGGTGCCAACCAAACGGCCAATGTCCCCAACAGCACAGGCACAGAGATTTTACCATAGGATGGCAGTTTCAGAGCTATGGTGGTTTCAAGTACCTTAAGTTGCACCTCATCCTTTGAAGACACTGTCGATTTGTAAAGCTTTCGCGGCTTCATGCCTTCGCAGATGTCGATGAGGTGATTTGAAGATTCGAGAACACCTTTTGTGATCTTTTGTGTACAGAGCATCGCAGGATCGGAGAGTCCACTGATGTCCCAGGTATGCGTTTCGCACAGGGTAACCTGGGTGTTCCAGAGTTTCTCATTTCCACTGATCCAGGCGAATGTTTCAAGACGAGGTTCTCCAAAAGTGTGTGTGTGTGTGTGTGTGTGTGTGTGTGTTGCCGTACCCTCCTGGGGAAAAAAATACCCTCCCTAAAACTAACATTTTCCGCACCTGCAAATGGGCCATCCCGAAAGGAAATTCATCTTCCAACGATTGGTTTTCAGGGGCTATGTAAGTTTCAGGGATGGTAACCTATCGACACTCAAGGTATTTTTGGAGATGATTTTTCCTCTTCCCTTTTGGTGGGATCTGAACTTTTTTTTGCCCTGGAGGGTACCGCAGTCCAAATTCTGCGATTTCCCCTTTTTATTCACTCCGCTCCGCGGCAGTTGTTGTTGTTGCTCCGGGTCATATATTTCATAGGCCTCAAAAAGCTAGGGAGGTGGCCCCCTCTAAAGCTGACCTGTTGTCAATTCTAGATAATTTGTACATGATTCTAGATTCTAGAAAAATTGTTTGGTTCATTCGTTTTTTGCAATGCATATTGCGCCGAGGCCATTGTGACATTTTTCTGGCAGAGCAACGGAGGGCTGATCAAGTCAGCATCTGGAGGCGGGACAAAATCAAAACACATATGTGACATAAAGAAAGACCTTTCTGAATGGTAACAAAGATTGCTGGAACAGATGTGGAGTGAGGCGGACTCCCATACAAACAGATTGAGAGAACTGTAGTAGTCTCAGTTTCAGATTTTATAGTCAATACCTTGTAATCGGGTCTGGGATAGTTTGATTCATTGGCGGAGGCAGTGTTGCTGACGCTGCTGCATTTGCTTCAAGCCATGGAGTCGCAATCAGCAGAGTTCCGTTGGGAGCATACGTGGGGAGTTTTCAGGCAATGTCTTCTCGATGAAGCATCTTTGATTCATACTTTTGCGGCTAAGATGATTACTGACTTTTACTTGGCCAAAGATCAGTTTGCTTTGCAGGTGTGTTTGCTGGCTTGCCTTTGCCTGCTGAAGCGACGGCATGGGCTGAAGTGGCAGGCTGGATTTACCCAGGCAACAATGAAAATAGATGAAAACAGATGAAACAACATTTTGTGTACCGCTGTTTTTTTAATCCAGCAAATGAAGAGAGTCAAGCTATGAATAAAGTGAGACTTCTTGAAGTCTACAAATGTCAAGTATGGCTTCCACTACTTTTAATATCTTTCAGGAGCAGATAGCGCTTTGAACTGTGAACCCCCATTGCTTCTACTCATGCAGGGAGCCAACGTCACTGCGCTGATCCCATGCATGGCAGTTGGATCCTTTCTCAGATGGTAGAGAAAGAGCCTGAAGGAACATTCGCAGGCTGCATGCTGTTGTATTTTGTGTTTGGGGTTTGAAAGACTGTGCCTTGCTGCCTTTTGCATGTTTCAACTCAGGTTGGACTCTCCGATTTGTTTGTCCTATTCCTGCAGGGGTGACCGAACAGGCATGAAGCTGAAGAACAAATGGAGGGACACCGGAGAAAACAACAGCGAGACTGTAGTGACCCCATGTAACAGTAACAAACATACTGGACAAACCCCCAAACTTGATAGCGCCATAATAAATCAGCTGTTGCCCCACATGAAAGTGTGCAAGTAATGGCAATTTATCGTAAATGCTCGTGTTACAGAAACCAAAAATAGCACTTTTTGAAGAAAATCCAACTGGGTCACTTCGTTCTTGTTTCTTGCGAGTATACAGATGTTTGGGTAGACTGGTGTCAAAATCTCGCGTTGCGTGTGTGGATCAGTGCTTTAGTTACCTATATATATATATAATAGTGCCCCGATACTTAGAATATGGAATTGGGATTGTCACTATCTTCATAGGACATCAGGAATTGAAGCAAAAAACTACATACATAGAATCTGAAGATTTTTTACATAGAATATTTTTCCCAATTCTGGGAAGATACTTTTAGGCACACAACGAATTCAGCAATTACCTCATGAAACAAACGCAGTGTATACGTCGGATGGAGATAGGAGAGATTGGAGGGGAGGATCATCGGATATTCTATGTATTCTTTTTTTTTTTTTTAGTACAACACCGGAATAGAAATTTTGAATAGTCTATGTAGGCAGGCACTATTATATATGCATAACCTATGTTGAATAATGTTCATCATGCAAATATGGATGTTTGGTTGTGTGTTTGTTTGTTTGTTTGCTTGCTTGCTTGTTTGTTTGTTTGTTTGTTTGCTTGCTTGCTTGCTTGCTTGCTTGCTTGCTTGCTTGCTTGTTTCTCTGTCTGTCTGTCTGTTTGTTTGTCTGTCTGTCTGTCTGTTTGTTTGTCTGTCTGTTTGTTTGTTTGTTTGTTTGATGTTTGTTTGATGTATGTATGTATGTATGTATGTATGTATGTTTGTTTGTTTGTTTGTTTGTTTGTTTGTTTGTTTGTTTGTTTGTTTGTTTGTTTGTTTGTTTGTTTGTTTGTTTGTTGTTTATTGTCAATTGTTGTTGTTGTTGTTGTTGCTGTGTTTTTTCCTTTTTTTGTTGTTGTTGGCGTTGTTGTTGCTGTTGTTGTTTTTGTCTTTGTGGTGGATGTTGCTGCTGCTGTTGTTGTAATCTATGTATGTTTACGTAACATAGGTCTAACTTGTCATGGTTCTTGGAAAGAAAAGCTGACGCACACACAGGCACAAAATCAATTGCAAGAGGATTCGCTTGTGACTTGACCCTAGGCCTGGTCAATGCTCTCCATTTTTGTTTCCATGATCCTTGGCGTAGTGGGGATTCCCAAAAGGTGGGGCTGTGGCAAACTTGGCAACCATATCAGAGAATGGATTTGGTCAGGTGATTTGTTCAAATGTTTGGATGTGATAGACAAATCCACATATATTGAGGGGATTGGTCAGAAACACAGGACCCGAAAGAGGGCCAAACACACCATTTGTGGACATCTCTCCCTGCAATGCCATTTATTTGAGGTCTTGGGACCTTTGCCCACTGCAGCAACCACCGTCGTGGCGATGTCTGTAGTGGTGCGGATCACAACTGATCACAACCACATGGCTTCACATGGGGATGTTACAGTAACTGTTTGTCAGCTTTGCTGTCTAAGAGTTTGGATGAGTTTGGTAGCTTTCTGTGGTGACTGTCATACACTCAGGTTGTCACCGGGACAGCCACACTTGCACAGGGTTTGAAAGCATTCACAGAGGAGGCTCCAACTTGTACTCTTGACAGCTGTTTCAAAAATCAAAAAATCCTGCCCTCCAGTGGTGGCAGGTAGTTTGGCTCGTTCTGATAGCTTTCTTTCTTGCTGATGGTTTCCACAAGCCAATGGCCCAGGAATGCAACATGTGCGCCAGTATGTGATGCTATTTATGTGTTTTCACGCCCCGTCAGATCAGACAAGTCAATCTGAGGACAGGTTTGGGTGATCGCATTGCATTGAACGTGATTCGTGTTGTGGGTGGAACAACGACTTGAGCTCAGAACTTGAGCACAGGCTGTGACACAAGCCTGATGCTCACAAGACTTGCAAAAATGATAAAGAGGGGAAACCGATGACGATGACAATACCGATAGCTTTTTTCAACCACATGCAATATCTCACACACTGCATTGGATACACTGTGTAGAAACCTGCAATGACTTTGGGGCAACACAAGCTAACAAAACAGCCGGACGAGTGCCGTGCAGAATTCAGAGTGTTGTTCGCTGTCTTTCTCTCCTCTTTTCCGCGTCCTCGCATTACAAACTCTCCAGATTCCATTTAAGCATGTTTTGGTGCAAGTGTTAAAAGGCTTTGTTGGCACGCATGCTAATCATAAAAATGAGAGTCTGCGCTCCGGCAATGACAAAATTAGTCTTGGACATTCGGTGGACACAAAGCAACAGAATGATAAGAAAAACGATAGAGTTATTTGGCCACCTCCACATGCAGACACCTAGCGACAAGCCATCCAAGTATAAGTGCATGCGTGAGCAAAGGACATCTCACTGTTGATTGATAGCCTTCTTTGGTACATAACTTGAAAAGCTCTACACTCGAAAAACAGAAATATAGCAAAACGGTAGTATTTTGTTTTTTTCCACTTCTGGTGCGGGAGGTTTTGCGGCTCGTTCATTTGCTACCGTAAACACTAGACTTAAGATGTAAGGACGCATCGCAAGTTGGAACACCACTATAATAGATACCAAGATATTGCTGCCCGAGATCACAGACTTGCCAGGCTTTGTTCTTCCCAGGATCATGTGGTGTACCAAAACCACGTGTTTTGCAGCATTTTCGTACCCTGGTGTTCACCATTCTTTACCATGTTTTTCCGACACTGCTACCGCTACATACACGGTTCCGTGGTCTTACAAAAAATATTTGCAGTGCTTTGTCAAAAATGCCACAAAACATATTGTAAAAAGCGGCGTTCTCTTCTATGCAATCACTTCGGTTTTCAAAGCTGAGAAGCAAAAAATGCTGGTTGCGCTACTGCGACAGTCGAACGGACATTTTCAACAAAATTGCTGTTTTGAATTTTGAACAAAATTTTCGCTATTTTCTGACCACAACGAACCTCAAGAAAGATAGACATCTTTCAGCAACTTTCTTTACCGCCAGTCCACCGGACTCAAATATTGCAAGTTCTTAACAGCATTATCACCACACAAGTTCGAATTGCTTTCACCACCAACAAGATGGACATTTTTTTCTTTACCTCGGCATCATCACCCTCCCCAGCTAAAGCTGAGCTTGTAAGCTCTCTTGCACCTACGGTTGCGGGCGGATTTAGCTGAGATGGATTCGAGGCTTGGACTAGCATATGGCTTGAACTTTGCAGAGCTCGTGGTTGCAGCTGCCATGCCTTGTTCAGCAGCCCGGGTCCAGAGCTGAGCTTGCCAGGAGTCCAGATTTTGATAGCAGACAAATGCAGGTAGATCTATGAAAACAATTTGAAAACACGATCCCATTCACATGATAATATGATATTATATATAAACAACCCCGATGTGTACGGGCAGGATGCGCACAATTCCCTCTGCTGCGGTTGGCCACCCCACCCAGAAATACTGTATTGCTTGACTGGCAGCTTGCAACTTTTTCTTTGACTTGGCTCGAGGCCGCAGCAATGTTCTACCCCATTACCAAATCAGCACCTGCCTTGGCAGACTGGCATTACCTTTGTCAAGTCTGGATAGCCCCAAAGCCTTCCCGAAAATTCAGACTATTCATGAAATTCAGAGAAAGTCAGTCTTACACAGATGGCGAGCTCTCAATTTCTTCACCTTTTGATAAGGTGTGCAAGGCCAGTGGATCTGACCCCAACGAGGCCTGCTTTGAGCGGAAAATTTATGTAAATTCACAACCTCGGCGAAGCCTGACCAGGGAACCGAGTCGAAGTGTGGCAAATTCCTCGTGGAGTGTTGCTACCAGGCAGCCAGAAGTCCAGCAGTTTGTTTGAGAAATAGGAGAACGTCAGCATACAAAAACCTCATGATCCGCAGTGTTCACACTTCACAGGCAACTGCAACTTCTTCATGCATGTTCCTTACGGGCGCAGCACAAAACTACTTTGTGCTGAAACTAGCTGATGATGTCATAAACTCAGGAGGACGGATGTGCCATATTTAGAAAGACAGCCTTTTGTCTTCATCTAAATCTATTTGTTTTCCAAGGTTGGAATCCATTTGGATCATCCATTTCACACTTGGTTTGTAGCAGCTGTGGTGCCAGTCCAGACCCAAGGGTGACCAGAGATTTGCTTTGGTCGATTCCATCAAGGAATGAAAACTGGATTCAGCCGCACGCAAACTCAGGCCTTTGTTTCCTTCATGCTCACACCATTGGTTGCCCTGAAACTCATGCCACCAGAGTCACGAACAACACCTGATGCGCCCAAGGCCAGTGGATTTACAAAGTGTCCAATGCTTGCAGTTGCATTGAATGAACAACTGTGTTGACTTCCAGGTAGCCAAGCAGCAGCTGGATGAAATGGGTCCAATATCAGATGATGAGAAAGTCTTCCTCTTTGTTATGCTTGGCATCTTGAAATGGTTTGCACAGAAGTTGCATGTTGGAGATGTTGGTGAAACTGAAACTGTGGAGAGGAACCGGGGAAGAAATAGGGATAATCGTCCCTTTGGAGACTTTAACTTGTGGAAGGTTATATTTAGAATATCGCAGACCGACTTGATTTGTTTCTATGGAAATTCACATTCCCTACTTCGGACACTTTTGGACCAATATGAGCTCATGTGCGACTCTGAAGGTATGGTAGCCATGTGGGCTTCAACGTCGTTGATTCACAGCATTTCGCCGGCAGTCACAGCTTTCTGCGGTCTTGGGCTTCTCCTGTTGACTGGCGTCATTACATGGGAGGACGACGGATTTGCTATGCGAGTCTTTCCAGAAGGTGAAGTGCAGATGATTGATTTGACAAAAATAACAGCCATCACTTGTGATTTGACAAATAGTTTCGGGATGTTTGGCGGCATGGGTAAAATGCATTGTAATGACTGAGAGTGTTTTGTGATTGTTTCGGTGGTTTCTTTCTTGAGCGATTCAACCTGGAGACAGATTTGGTAATTGCTGCTCCCGCTCACTTTCCCTGCGCGAAATTAGCAGCAAAAGATCCTAAACATCTACTGCACCCCAAATCAAAGACCGTAAAACCTTGACCCTAAAGCCTGAAACCCAAATCCAAAAATCACTAAACTGCCTGGAACTCTAAGACCCGAAGCCCTAAAGAGCCTTGGAAACTTTAGCCCTGCCCCATACCCACTCGCTGCATGTCGCAGGGCGCCCTTGGGTTAAGGCAAAACAGTTTCGCAGCGGATGTATTTGCAATGCTGTATACTGTAAATGTGGCAAGTACCAAATCTATCCGCGCGCGTGTGTGCCCATGACTTGCAGGACTGCGCCAAGAATCAGCAAGCATGGAGCACCTTTGTCTCTTTTGCAACCTTAGTTGGTCAGATCCTTAGATAGAGTGAGTGCACCTGAAACGGTCAAAAGAAGTCTGAACTTACGAGGCTTGGCAGAGATGTTGAAGAGCCTTGGCATTGTTGCGCTGCGTCCTTGGAATCGAGAGTGATATCAGGCAACAGATGTATGCTGACCCTTGGTGCTCACACTAGATAACGGAGCTGCCGTGTAATTACTCGGGTTCACTGTCTACATGAATTGAGGTGGTTGTCGTCAGTGGTTACGCCGGGGAGCCAAATTGCGGTCAGATGCTATATTCTGGGAGGCAATCGTACTGCAATTTGCTTGGAGCGGATCTGCAGTTCGCTGAAGTTGATATGTTCAATTTGCTGGAAGCCAGCCTATGCCTTCAAATGGAAGCAGGGTTCGGCCTTTGACTATTACTGCGCCATACAATATTTCTCAAATGATGTCAATCAAATAATAAGCAATGTTCATTGGGAGTGGGGCTATCTTCTTTCGCAAGTGGGGCTTTGTATTTTCTCCAAACAGTTTACTTACTGTTAAGTTAAGACTCTTACTCCTTTCAAAGGGGTTGCATCCAGTGGACAGGATTTCCAGCTTGATTTTGGCCTTGCGTTCGTTGTCAACTTTGTCTCCCTTCTTTTCCTATACTCTGTCCTACACTTGCTTGGGATGGGTGAATTTCTAGATTCGGCTTCCAGATTCCGCTGCCGGTTATGTTTGGGGCGTACGCTGCACGAATGGTAAAAAAAAAATGTGTCGTTGTGGGGGACTGTGTGCTTGAGAGAGCATGCCTCTTGACGGTTTGAGATGGCATTCTTCATGCTTGCCAGCTGCACCATCGTAAAAATCAATAAGCACCAGCAACTAGACGGAGTGCATACCGTCAGCAAACACAATGAATGCGCATCAGATCGCATTTCAGTGCATTTTTCCAATCAACAATGCAAGCAGCACCCACATTGGGCGGTTGAACATGCTAGCCCTTTTGCTGTCACAGGCAAGAAACATGACACGTCGTCAAAGGTAGTGGTGCACTTTGCTTGTATAGGATGTTGTGAAAGCATATTAAAAACATTGTCTGGATGAAAGTTTTGCTTTTGTCTTAGTGGCATCACGCAGCAGAAGCCTTCAAAACCCAATAGCACCGTTAGCAAATCCGCTGGGTTTGCATTGGAGTTAGGGAAGGTGTGTTGACAAAGGCAGCCTCCAGCTTTAAAGCTCATATAAAACGCCGTAGCATTGTTTATCGTTGTGTGTGTGTTTCGCGGCGCCACAGTAGCGTTCCGCTAGCAAAGCGCTCGCAAAAATGGCACTTTGGGGATGCTCCTGAACCTCGGCCAAAACGTTTTGCAGTCCAAGGTCCAGAATCAGAGCTGCAGGGCTAGCACAGGCGGCTTGTTTAGCCGAGCAAACACCGTGATGCGATGAAATTACCAGAGTTTGGGCACAGGTGCCGGCCTTCTTGGTCATCATCACTGCGTACTGGCTGATTCACTACCTTTTTGCTTCGCAGGACATTCTGGCATGTATTTGAGTGGGGCTGTGGGTACACAAGTCTATTGAACTTTTGCGTGGTTTGCAACAGTTTGATCAGGCATGGAATACATTCGCCACAGAGTCATCATGCAAAGAGCATCAAAGAGCAACATTGCAACAGGGTGGGCAATTAAAGAATAGCAAGAAAGCTATATATAATATATGTCCTGGCTTGCAGGTGGCCCACGTATCTGCTTTGTTTCAGCCATTTTTGGTCATGTTGGTGTGAGCCTCAGTCAAATTTCTTTTCATTTTCCTTGTTTGACGGAAAGAGGTTCCGTGTTTTGCGGCACACACTATTCTATACGTTCAGACTTATTGGCTTGGCAATGCAGAGGTAGAAACAGGAACTCCTGGGATAGCAGCTGCGCTTGCGTTGGCCTTTGTGTCCAACCTCTTCGCTACGTTGACTCCGTATGTATGCTCCTCAGTTTTCCTTCGCAGTGGGACCTTCATTGCTGGGCATGTCATCTCAGGCCTCTGCACAATCAGCTGTTCTTTTTGCTGGGCACTACATTACTGCAATAGAGTGGTACAAGGCGATGGCCACAATTGACACCATCCAAACCAATTTTGTGACAATAAAAGCAATGCCTCATGGTGGAGAAAAGTACTATTTCTGCAGGCTGGCTTCATTTTCATGCTTGCTTACTACATACAATGGCTCGTGGTTGGCGGCGGTCTCAAAAAATTGTTCTGTTGCAGCACTCACCTTCATGTTGTGGTTTGTTGTCACTGACTATACGTTTTTGCCAAGGTGCTGTATGGTGGCGGATGCTTGGACTTGTTTGACTGAAAATGCGGTCTCCGAGCAAGCACATCTCGCCCATTGACCAGCCTTGATGAAATCTTCTCCAGATTGGCTTTCGTCGGCCCTTTTCCGGCGCAAAGATTTGCCTGTCTGTCGAGATCTCTTCTTTTACAGAATCTTGAGATGAGCTGATTTGCATCAGCTTGCAGAAATCAGTCCATGTTGATGGCCTTTGTCTCATTAGCATGTCGATCATGTAGGTCGCTAGTCAAGAGGAATTGCGCAAAATGAGAGCTCCTTGCACCTTTGTCCATTTTGAATTATTTTGACCCTAATGCTTTGAGGAATTCAGCTTCGAAGTGCTGCAGTCGCTGCTCCTCTTTCCAGGTCAAACTCCGTAGACCTGATGTGCCTGGCAGATCAGCTTGCTGTACCGAAGTCCCAGCCTGTCTTTCAGGGGCAGGGAACACTTTTAAAGCTGAAAGTTGCTTCAGGTAACGAGGTAGGACGTGTTTCAGGTATTGGACTGTTTACTTCAAAATGGATGCGACCGCCAGGAGACTCTTCGAATTTGCTCAGCTTTGGGTTGCCAATCAGCAGGACAACCAGCAGCAATTCATGGCTGCATGACACAGTTGATTTTGGAGCACTGTCATGAAATGAATAGATGTTGCCAGAGTAAGGAGCAGAAAGGAAAAGCTGTCCAACTCAATTGTAACACGCTGTTTCTGGCTTTGGCGTTGAGCATCAAGTGGGCAGTATCTCTTACGCCCACAAATCACACGATATTCGACACAGGTTTGTAGAGTTTTTCAAACCTTGCCTTAAGGGATGATTTTCATGCCCACCGTGACCCCGAGGTGTAGCATCACAATACATTCCCCACATTCACAGTCAATTCAAATTAATGCAATATTTGTGTGCAACACGTCAGAAAGGGCGCTTTCCACTTCCACTTTACAAGTTCTTGGATTGATTTGCGATGTAGTGAGCTTGATGTCTCACACGAATGGCGTAGCCATTTGGTGACAGCCTCAAGCTGCCTTTGTACTTAGAGATTTTGGTGCTTACCTGGTGTCTTTGCAATCCAAAATGCTGATTGCACAGAGCTTGAGTTTTCAGCGAAGTGCTTGAAAGGTGCTGTTGGAATGGGGCACCACTTCTCATCGCTTTCCAGGTCTTACCGGACAGTTTTGCGGAAGGTCGCAGCAACTTGATTCTCTAGCCTGGACAGGTGTGCCTGTGGCCCCGGAATTCCTGGAGAATTTGAGTTTCAACCTGGATATGCCAGGCTTTCTGCTGGCTTGCATCACTGAATTGCGGGGGCATCCTTTCAAAGTCTGGAAATTTGACAGGTTAGAAGACAATGAGAGGGCTCCCTCTTCGTCCTCGCGGGAGTCCAAAAGCCGGAAGAGTGCACTGAGCGGCGACGAGGCACAGCAATTTCACTCTTGCAGCTTCTGACTGTGCAAGGCTGTGAAACTTGAGCTCCTAGTAGATATGTTAGTCATAGACGACGTGAAACAGATATGTCAGTCGTCAAGTCCGCATTCGTTGTCTGAATGTGAAGTCTTGCCAGGTTCCCTTTCCTCCCTACTGAATAAACAGATCCGAATCAGCTAAGATCATTGCATAGAACAGCCAATTAGACCGGGCTATGCTGTGTGCATTTGAATAGCATTTCCAGCCCATTGCATGGGCATGGTGAGCAGGCTTTGGCAGCACGGCGCCAGCAGCGAGTGAAGACTCGAACAGATCACCTCTTCCTGGCAGGAGCGTTTCGTTCGGGGCTTGGACAAACTCAATAGACGTGAGCTGCGGGTGTGCAGAAGGTCCCGGCTCCATTGTCTCCTGGGACCTCATTGCCCACGAACGATCACAAACACCTCGGAGAGGCACTCCCTCGCTGCAAAGGTGCAAGCAGCCTCTTCAAGCAGGTTGGCAACGATCAACTGGAACGCCTGGTGGTGGTGGCCCCAAGTGTCAAATAGCAACTTGAGGAATACAGGAATGGTGGTGATATGCAGTGATTGGATTGCGTTTGCATTTGCCACCACTGCTTAAGGAATCCTTGGAGTACTATGAGTTTCAGCTTGGAGACACCGTTCAATGCGAGGGATCGATGGGATCGTGCGGACCTTCATTAATTTTGCAGCATTCAAAGGCCAATACCCATTGGCTGGGCTTGTAAATTGATTAAATTGCAATTCTGTTTGCTCTGCAGGTATTTCTGTATTGCACATGGACCTGGCCTTGAGATGATGCTGCATGGAGCTGTGGTGTGCTGCCCAGAAGTTATTGATTTACTTCCAATCCTTCCATGTGTTCTCAGAACGGTGGGGTGGGCAGAGTGGCGTGATCAGGTCAGCAGCGTTTCAGCTGGGCAGACTTTTGGGGAGCTGGCCCTCGTTCAGAAGTACGAAGCTTTGCAAATCTATAAGTTCTCAGCAGAAAGTGTCTGCAGTTTCTTGCAATTTACCGTGCCATACTGTATCCTTTTTAGATATTTTCAGCATTTTTACCATCTCCACCACCCCCTTCATTTGACTCACCCTGGGTGCGTCCTCTTGTCGTGTGTGAAGTTGTCCTTTTCTGGCGTGTCCTTGGGGAAGTTATGGTTTGACTACTGTACTCTTGTGGTTTTTCAGTATTGATCTCATGTCATGTTTTCACTGACGTGAACGCAGTTTTCCTGAAATAGGACTTCTGTTTGATGGAGACCTGCTGTAAGCGCAGCATTTGAGGTGTCCACACACCTGCTCCGTTGTTGTTTCTGGACGGAAAGCTGGTGTTTGGGCAGCCGAGAGCGGAATTTTCAGAGAGGCCACAAGGGACGGTTGAAAGATGATGAAAGATGCTTTGTGGCCGCACAGCGGTAATATGCAACACTGTAACAATGAATACAATGATCATTTCAGTTGACATGTTTGGTAAACATACCTCTTGACGAGACTAGACCTTGAGACTTGACAACTACGGAGCAGGACTAGTGACTATAGTAGATAATAGTAGCAAATGGATATGATACAATGTCCACCCTTGCAGGCAATCCTGGCAGCTGTTGTAAATCAGGCACAGCCAGGGAAGAAGTCTATGAGTCTATGGCACTTTTGGATATTTTGGGTACTTTTTGTTTTTTCGGTTTGTGGTACGTCCAGTGCAGGTGTCTGACGTCCGAGCTTTCCTTGACAAGGCAAGGTCAAAACTCTCATTTCTGCTTCTGGTGAATCAACATGGCTGGCTGGGAGTTTCCCGACAGGTTCCATTGCTGCAAGGCTTGTCCTCGCGGGAATTGGATTGCGTGGCTGATATGTTGGAGACTTGATGCTGCATGGATCATTTCACAAATATACCTGAAACTTCGTGCAAAGACCCTTGAATTACTTTCTGATTTAACGACTTCCGATTTGCTTTGTAATTACTTGGGAAGATAGGGAAGTCTTTGCTTTGAATGTTAAGCAACTCCCGTCGGACCAAGGTGTTTTGTCAAGTCGTATGCAGCTGGTGAGATCCCAGCGCACGCCAGTACAGAGCTGGTCCCTTATCACTCTGAGCTCGTCAGTGTGTAGATGAAACTGTCCCAGGATGCCGTTTCAGAAAACGACGATTTCGTGCCTCATGGTTTTGATGCTTAGGCTTACCCACGCCTTTCTGATCAAAGCTGGACAGCTGAAAAGGCTAGAATCCCCCGGCCGGGAGGACGCATCGAGTCGGTTTGTTCATTATTCCACGCTGACCGCTGACCACTCTGTCATCTCAGAATTGCTTCCATGCTGCAAGAGGAGAAGACATTCCATGTCGGAGATTGTGTTGGCCCGCAGCTTTGTGATTGGAGTTCTCATATGCTGTAGTCGGTAGAATGAATTATGCTTGCTCCCTTCATATGTTGCATGGTCAAGTGATGGACCTGCCAAGCATTCTGCACGTATTATCGCACACTGCAGGCAAGCGGCTGTTGCTCTATGGAGATAAATCTGGAGTGGCTGCCTTAGGACCTGCAAGCTGTTGTTGGCATTGATTCTGAACGAAACTGCCAACTCTGCAGTGCAAGGTGACGATTCAAACCATGCAGCGATGCGAGCTTGTGCTGCTGAACGCATCCCTTGCTATTTTTGAGCGAGCATTGCTTGGTGTTAGGGCAACGTGAATTTTGAACTTGACGCCGACAGCTGCCAGCCTCAAAAGCACTAGCCAGGTGCGCAGGTTGAGGCAACTTATTGGGAAGGAAGAAGCCGCTATCAAGCTTCTGCAAGCCACTTTGAAGTTTGTGCCTCAAAATGGTAGATCGCTATTTCAAATCGAACTGCAGGATTGGATCATTGCCACTACAGCTTTGCAGCGCTTTGCATTATGTTTGCAGTGAGCAATATCAAATAATACTAGTAAAACCGTTGAAGTGAATAATGCGATAAAGCCAAGACTGATGAAGAATGGCCTTTTTGCAAGCAAGGTCAGATCTACTATCATCCCCTGTCTTGTTGGTCCAATCCTCACTTGACAGCGTGGCCGATTGGCTGTTTGGAAGCATGTAGCAAAGCCGTTTGGCCGTTTGGTGCTTCAGGCTCAAAGCAAATCTGTGGTTGCTGACATCTCGAAATCTCTTGAGCTCAGTGAGTACTTGCCAGGCCTTGTGCAGCTGACATTTAGGACTTGAGCTGGATTTGAAAGACACCATGCCGCAAGGTGCCAAGATACCACATGGTATTGGCCTTTTTGTGGTGTTGGATGGTGTGGTTCAGGCCGGTGGTTTTTGTACCAGTGTAACATGCATACCTCACTGTACAGAGTTTCGGTTGTAACTGCCTCAATCCCTGAACGCCAACATCCCCACAGCGCCCCCGCAACTGTACCTGGACAAGACACCTCGCAACGCAAAGGCAGGAAATCGGCCCTCAACAAGGATGCTTCGGCATGGACATGTTGAAGTGCCACCAGCTGCACACGCACAAGGCTGGTTTTGGAGATTGAATGCCAACGACTTTAGGAGAGACTCAAGAAGGATTACGAAGATTCTGGGATACGAAAATGCTAGACGGGTTGCAGCATGTTGCAGATATGTAACAGCTTCAAGCTGCCGAGCTTTCATGCCCTCAAAAGGTTCATTTGATCCTCAACTGCTTGGATCCGTGCTGCCTTCAGCTAAACGGAGATGAGGAAGCTGTCCAACTTACAAGACATTGTAAGACTTTCAATGCCATGACTGTCATCACAAGCTTATATGACTGTAATTCAACATATTTAATTATTGGAACTTACCCTTAAACCACTCGCTCGAGCAAGCAAGGCCCATGACTGTGCACTCACTGCTGGCCATTCCGGCTGTCGCCTGGCAGTTCTGCCTCAAACGATGAGGCCCTTGGGTGGTGGGACATTGTGTCAGTAAATTCCAGTGCAACGCTTGCTGTTTTATTGGTCCCAGTTGACTTGAGCATTTTGTCCCATGGAGTCCTCTTGTCAGGACAGATGATGCTGCTGGCATGAAAGCTCGGGTGATTGAAGTGCTATCACGAGTTAATGCCTCAAAGATTGATGGAAATGATGGACTTTTGCTGTTCGCCAATCCTTGAACTCCCGCAAGGTTTCTATTTTCCGCCAAGTTCAGGAGGTCCACAGTGCTTTCACTGGCAGCTGTTGAGACAGATAAGGGCTATCGCAAAGCATGTGATATTACAAGGCTTCAACAAGTAGTTTTCGCAACAGGCAACTCTTGATGTCCTCTTTCAGAGCGTCAAGACGCAGATCTATAGGAGTGGAGAGGAGATAGTGAAGCAAGGCCGGCCACCTTTGCGAAAGGGTTGATTGCAAGCTTTCTTTCTTGCATCTTCAAGAGTCCGGACATTCTGCTGTTTGCACAGGGGATGGGAGCTCCCATTTCTATGTCATCGCAGCCGGCGAGGCGCTGTGTATCTTTATTATTCATGTTAACCCCTGCATATGAACTCTAGATGCAGAACAGATTGCAGTACCCATATTTGGTTTTACTTGGCTCACCTAAGGCAGAATACTTCGATTCTTGCTCTCACAGATGCTGTAGTTAGTTCTCCTCGTCTGCCTGCTGCTGCTGCGCTGCTGATGCTGGTGCTGGTGGCGGTGGTGGAGGTGGCGGTGCTGGTGCCTTTTCATGCACTCCCTGGTTCTCGCTGTAGTGGTATAGCTATACGTTGTAGTGATAAGCCTTGCCTTACCCTTCGTATCATCCACCACTTCCCCCATATCCCCATCAACTTTTTTGCACCACCGCCCCCCAACATATGCTTCCTACTAGAGGCATATTGAGAATGAAACGGGAGTAGAAGAAGTTGAGAAGAAGCAATGTAGAAAATGTGGATGTTGGAGAGTGCTTGAATTATATAGGGGAGAACATGCTACATGTAATGTATGCTGGTGGTGTAGGGCAAGCTGGGCAAAGAAGAATGAGGAGAAAGTTAGGGTCATGAATAAGAACTACTGGGATGAACATAAGGAGGAGAAAAAGGTGTATAACAAGGAATATAGCAAGTTGGAAATTGAATGTGAAGTGTGTGAGTGTAAGGTTAGGAAATGCAATTGGGCAAGACATTTGGTGAGTAGGAAGCATATGTTGGGGGGCGGTGGTGGAAAAGTTGATGGGGATGTGGGGGGAGGTGGTGGATGACACGAAGGGTAAGGCAAGGCTTATCACTACTGCGATTCATAACATATTTCGCGATTGTGATTCTTGTTGTAGCAGTGGCTGTGGCTCTTACAGTTCTTATGTCATTGTCGCAGTCGTGCCTGTAGTGCTTGCTTTTGTGCCCGTGTAGTTCTCCTACTGCTTTCGCTTGTATTGTGCTTGCGTTTAGAATTGTGTTGAAGGATGTGGTTGTGGTAGTCGTGGTAGTGGCCATGACATTGCATAGACACAGAAGCCATTGTAAGACATAGATAATCTTCAAAATACTCAGAGCTTTGTGCATTGCATTGTTTGGCGGAGGGTTCTGGGAGTTGTGTCCAAATTGATTAGACCGCACTGCACTGTTACTTGACAAAGTTCATGGAAGGTGGAGATGATAAAGGATGGCCATGCCATCCGGAGGCATTGGCCACCGAATCAAACTTCAGTGGCAGCAGTAGCTGTTTTGTGAACTCTCTTCCTTCCTTAACCAGCACCGTATCATGGAGGTTGGTGCAAGGATGTTGCTTCGGCGAGAGAGCTGTACGGTTTGAAGAGCCGTGGCCAACTTCTTTCAAGATGGCCCTAAGCTGAGATTGACCGGCCCGTAGAGATTTCTCTCTAGAATTGATAGGCTACACCATGCCACCACGCGCATCCTTGATTGATTGCGCATGTTTGAGTTTGAGCTTGTTTTTTTCAGGCAACAGCGGAAGGTGAGGTTTGGTTTTGGGAGAGCTCCAGCTTGCTGCAGGCGATCGGCAGCAAGCCACGCAATCATTGCAGAAATCATGGCAGTGTGCTTCAGCCGACTTTGTAATTTCAAATCTTGGACAGGCTCTTGCAAAGGAAAGCAGAGCTTCAGAACAGCTTCACCAACGTGCACTACTTCAAGATCCTGGAGTCAAGTACTCTTCTTACTTTGTCCTCATTCATGACATGAGGTGAAGCATCTAGGTTTGCTTCCAAGCGCAGCAGATGCCATCCTGTTTCATGCACACATATTATGCACACAAAGGTTGGCAGATTTGACACGGCTTGGCCAAGTTGGAACAGGGACTTCAGGCACTGTTTGGCTTGTCTACTCCTCAGTTGGACTCCAAATCACCCAGTGTTGCTCTTGTTTGAATGGCATGCGCTACTTCTTTCGAGGTGCAACACAAGCAAACAGGAGCACGTTATGCCCTGAAGAGGATGCAAAAGTCAAACGGGAACAACAAGGTGCGTTTTTCAATGGGAGACATGTCATGTCATCAGATTGTCATCCGGATTCACGAGACCTCTGCATTGCAGTTGTAGAAATGTTGAGCTTTTGAGGTGCCACCTGTTGTACAGCGTGAAATTGAGATCTTGTCTGAGAATGATCATCCATTCCTCATGCACATGGTCAGCACCCTACACAGATTCTGCCCTGCGAATGCCCCCCCTGTATAGTTTCCGTTGTATTTCGATTTTACGCCTATGCTTTGTTCGGTTCGTAATTATGCAGCTACAGTGCTTGTAGTTTGAAGATTCTGCCATTGAATTACTTAAGGTCAAGTCCTTGCAGACTAGTCAGAACGTATACGTCCTCGCGGAGTATGTTGGTGGTGGCGAGCCGGATTCTTGATTGCTGGTGCATCATCTACATCTACATCCTTCTATCGAGAAAAATATAAAGATATCGAAGATGTGAGGTTGTATGATGCAATGCGGTCAATCAACACAGCCTTTACCCGAAAGCAGGCGATGTAAAGACCTCAGAATTTGAGTGGCCAATCAAACTGGCTTGAATCAATGAAAAATCCACGAAAGCATCATGAAGCATCCAAGCTATCTAAGGTTTTATGTGGGTTCAATTCTTCTGATGGTGGAAGCTCTACATGAGCGCAATGTTGTCTATCGTGACTTGAAGCCAGAAAACATCCTACTGGATGAGGAGGCGAGTGGGCAAATCGAAATTTGACAGTCAATTTCCCAATGTTCCTGTCTGCTGTCCAGAATCTGTCACGGTTTTTACAGACAGTGACTCCAGATGCCCCGACTTTTGGCCATTGGTAGGGCTATCTCAAATTGGTTGACTTTGGCACCGCAAAGAAGCTGGATGGAAAGTGCGGCAGAACTTTTACACAGGTTGGCACCATCCTCAGATCAAGTTTGTCTGAAGGCTTTGCCTTTGTGTCAGATGTAGGGCAATCATGGTAGATGCAATCCTGCTTTGCTTTGACAGAGGGCACTTGAATGCATGTCCAGTCTAGTTGCAGCTGTCAAACGTCGGTCGCCTGAATATAGGTGCTCCATCAAGCTCTAGCTTTTGCTAAGGTACAGTCCACTACATGGCTCCTGAAGTCATGCGTGGCAAAGGGTATGGTCTTGAAGTTGACGCACTGCACTGAGCCTTCTTGGATTTTGAAGCATTCAAGCATAAAATCTGAATTTTGAACCCCAGGTTTGGGCACTTGGAATATTGCTGTATGAGAATGCCTGGCATGTTTGCAGTCTTGCATGCTCAGAGCCAAAATTTTGTTGATAGAGTACGACTTTAGGGACCTTGTCCTTTTTGCAGGTTGCTTTGTGGACAACTACCCTTTGGGGAGAATGCAGAAAATGAGAGGGAGGCAGGCATGATCACACATATATAACTATCAGGGGTGAATGTATGTGCCTTTGCGAGTGAGAGTGAAACTTCGGACAGCAACGTTTAGCTGCCAACTGCCAGGTGTGCAGAGCTGTGTTGTCAGGAAAGCCACATATTCCACAAGCATTGGAGGAGTGCTCGAAGAAATTCATTGTGGACCCAGCTTGTTCTTGAGTCACAGGATTTCAACCCAGAGTAGAATAGGAGAAGGCCTTCCACCACACCCTGCAGCACAATGTGCCAGGTGAATTTGTTGGAACCCCGCCCTCGTCGAAGGCTTGGTTGCGGAGCAACTGGGCTGCGAGAGATCAAGGCAGGGCGCGATTGTTTTCCAACCCGTAGCTTGATAGTCATTGATCATCATTGATGATCATTCATGCCAATCTGGATGTTTGTTTAACTTGATTTCGTTTCTGCTGCGCTCTTTTGTGACTCAGTTCGTGATGTCGAGACGGTCGATGTGTTACAGGACCACACCTTCTTTCGTGCCCAGCCAGCACAGAGCAATGGGGACGAGGCGGACACGTTGATTTCAGATTCACCTTTGAAAGCAACATGCCCTCTTATCGCGCAGGGGAGCAATTCCCATGGGGAGAATGCTTATGAGGACTTTTTCACACCTCTCTTGAGCTCAAACCTAAGCTTCTTTGATCTGTACCACAGGAAAGCACAGGATGGTTCCACAGAATTCTGGAACAGCATCCCACATCAGGTCGCAAACAGGATCCACCAATTAAACCTGCAAAGAAGGTCGAGATCTCAGCTGTTCTTGTGAGAATCGGACTTAGCGGGCAAGGATGATGAATTTTCCATGATTTTTCAACAGAAAAAGATGGAAAGGCCGCATTTGCTTCAGGAGAATCCCGAGAAGCAAGAAGAGGCCCTCACAGATCAAGAGGAAGAAATGTTCCTTGGAGACGGAGAAGGGAAGAATGGAGCTCCATGGACCTAGGCTGGGCGATGATTGAAGTGAAGTTTGCTTCGTTTCTCCATGCAACACGGTGCTAGGCAGACAAAGGAGCTGCAAGCAATCAGTTTACAAGGCATCGAAGCAGAAGAAGCACTGCGCATCATTCTGTGCACAAGTTTCCAGCGATTCAAAATCCTTCTTTCCTCAGCATTGTTTCATTCTCCCGGTGGTACCCGGAGAGCACAATTCCCTAGAGGCTGCATTCTCTATAGGTTGCAACCCTTTGGCAAGACATGATCCGGGTCTTTTCAAGTTTTTCCCTCGGACCTGGAAGATGTTCCCGGATGAATTCTACAGGGAGCCAGCAGTCAATCCTTCTTGGGTAATTCGATAGGATCCAGGTGATCTCGGATATCCCAAGGAAGCATTAACAGCAACAATTAGAAACCAGATTTCCAGAAAAATATCAACACGCCTCTAGGCTTTGTGTGGGTGGGGGATTAGGGTATTCGAGCAGGGGAATCTGGGAATCTCAAATATCAGGAGATTGCCGACTGCAAAAAAACGACAGGACCCGACAAAACATCAAGAAACATACTAACAAAAGCCACTGGTAGATTGTTGACAAGAGAATGGACACACCTTTAGGTTTTCGGCTTTTAGTTTCTAAATCAGGGGTTTTTGAGTTGCGGAATCAGGGTCATTCTTTGATCAACCAAACGAGCATAAATGAGCCGTCGCATCAGATTGAGTAGCCTTGGACTCCTTTACACTCCGAAGCTTGAATTCTACAGAGGGCCAGTATGCGTGTTTTCTTCCATAGAATCACAAAAACTTGTTTTTCGTTGCTTACTGGCACCCCCCCCCCAAGCAAACATTTGCAGAGGAGGACTTGTATGAAATGATTTCTTGGGTTCTCATTTGCCCATTCTGGGTTTTGAAGGAGGCAGAAGTCTAATATATAGAATCCAAAACGTGGAAAAAGAAAAGTGGCTTCAGCCAAAGGGTTGTCAGTAATTTACGGGGCCCCACAGCGAAATCCGAGAGTGAAAAATACTTCACTGTAGAACTGTAGAATCAAACCTGTGCATGTGCTCAAACATCTTGCCAGCAAAAAAAACAAAAATATCTGGCTCGTCCTGGGTCATCTTTGCCGGTGGGTTCTACTCTATAGAGAATGCAGTTTCTGTAGAATGGTATTCTACAAAGAAGATTCTAACGAGAATCAAGTGTTTCTCTCGGTGAAGTCCAAAATGCATCCAAAAGCGCCTCTAGCAAGCAAGCAAACCAAAACGGCCAGATAAAGCGATAGGGACTCCGCAAACAACTTGTATTGCATTCCTTTGCTTCGTAATTTTGTTTCAACTTTTGTTGATGCTTCTTTCAGTAAGACAGCAGGTTTCTTGCAGCAAACTTTCAAGCACAGCTGATTCAAGAGCGATCATCTACCAGGCTCGCTCGTGGTGATGACCAAGATGTAGAAGAAGGAGAAGAAGACCAACTACTGACATGGAATTTCTGGAGAGGCTGAGATCGACTGAGGGAAGTGCTGAAGCTGGAAGCAGAACGTGATGACGGAGGGCAAAAAGTTTATCTTTTGTCCGCTGCATTGGTGGCTGATGTGTTACTTGTGGTTCAAATTGAGCACAGGGAATGCAGTCTGAATAATCTGAATCGTCCGGAGGGGCAAGCAGACCAACAGCACTCCAACAAGACAGGTTGATGCCACTTACAGCTCAACTAAAACCCCTTGCAGCCGCTCAAACAAGCTTCCACTACACGTTTCAAAAGGGCTTCATAACAAAACACCCTTCGGACGGATGATTCTTATGGTAGTCATCACCATCCGCACCAGCATCACCACCATCACCATCACCATCATCTGCTTCTTTTGTTTATTTCGTATCCTTTTCCTCTTCTTTATCTCACCATCATTATCATTGTCTTCACCTCAGTGTCAGCGTCAGGAGAACAAACAAAGAAGAAGAACACCTAACTATATAATAGGGTAATCACACAAGACAACCGCTTTTTCGTCGTTTTGTGCTCCTGCTGAGTCTCCGAGCAGGATGATCGTTACAGAATCATCATTCATCTACTCCTCCTCCTTCTCTTTCTCCTTCTATCCTCGTTCTTCAAGCCTGCTCCGTCTTTCCCTTCTTCCCTCTTTCTTTTGCCTTCAGTGTCCTTGCCTCCTATTTTCACCATATCATTTTTGATGTTTTTTCATGTGTTCTCTTCTTGGGTTCGCTCTGTCTCATTTCCATGCGATACTCTGCAATAGTCTATTTTGATGTTTTGCCATTGGTCCTGGTGTTGCTCTTGTTAATACCGTGGCTGTCGTTGCTTGCTTTCTGTTGGAACAATATCCAATCTAAAGAAAAGGAAAAGCTGTGCTTCCGTGTCGTTCCAGCACTTCTATCCCCCTAAACGGTCTTCAAGCAGAACCTTCCTTCTGGTTGTGACCAGTCAGACTGGTGGGACAAGTTGGATGAGTATGCAGGATCTTGAAGACTGTTCAGAGATGCTGAAGCTGGCCTCGAGGTGCTGTGTTGTGCATTCTTGTTTTCACTTGTACGACAAGTTCATGTATGTGATTTTTGTGATTGAATGTGTGTATGTTCCCCAATTTCATTTTGTAGTCTGCACTGCCACAATGAGCTGCTGCCCATGCGCCCTGTCACTGAAAATCTAGGTCTAGGTTTGGGGCTGTTAATCTATTCTATCTACCCCAATCTATCCAGGCTTGATATGCGCAAAGGAGAGAAAAACGGGACATGCCTGAAAGGAACACCTAGAAGAGAGACATCTTTCATAGCTACTTCTATGAAATTACTTACATGGGATATACCGATATACCTAGAGTGAAATTCCTGAAGACCGCAAAAAGCACAGTATGTACGGGCCGTCCGGGGTGTAAGCTAACTTGTAATCGTTGTTCAGAGGTTAGGCCGTTTATTTGTATCCATCTCACCAAACAACAAAGGCAAGTAGCCTGCATACCACTACTGTACCCACTGCTTGTGGTTTTTGTACTATACGATGATGGTGTAAGCAAATAACGCCCGTCAGGCACCGTGCAGACTTGCTGGAACGAGCTACTTTGTTGCTGATGGCAGCGAATCTGGATTCCCCAGAGGCTCAAATTCTGCATTTTTGTCATTTTATCGTTTTTGTCTTTTTCATTTTTGACCGGTCTGAAAGATATGCAGCTTCTTGTCATTTACAATCCCAGTAAAATGCAAGGTGGAGCAACAATTACCAACCCTTGCTGAAGATCAGAGACAAAAATTGGAGGACAGATGTTGCCCCTTCAATTCTCTCTGCTATTATGTAATTCAATGGTTTTTCAAAACAGGATTTGATAAAACAATCAAAAACCACTTGATTCAAATCAAAATACAAAATCAATATACACAGATTTTGGAACATACCTAAACCCTATAATTACATCTATAACACATAAAAATTTAATAATTTGCTACTATGGTTATATTTTTATATACACAATATATAATATATATATATATATTATGTTGAATTAAAATAATTATTTTTTATTTTGAAATTTAATATAATATTAATAAAAAGAAATATTAATAAAAAAATATAATATATAATAATTATTAAATATAAATATAATTATTTATTTATTTTATAATATATATTTTTTTGGAAGGCAAATTTAAATAAATATATATATTTTTACAATATTTTATTATTATTATATAAAATTAAATAAGCAATAATATAAAATTATAAGCAATTTTTTAAAAATAAATATTTTTTTAATTTT
>DF239243.1:113677-263879 GCA_000507305.1 Breviolum minutum Mf 1.05b.01
AATATATAAAGATTAAAAAATATATAAATAAATATATAAATAATATATATAAATAATATATATATATATAAATAAAATAAATCAAAATAATTATATTATTTTAAAAATTAATTATAAATATAATAATTAATATTAGAAATTTAAAAAATATAATTATAAATAATTTATTAAAATATATATTTATAATAAAAGATATGAAATTATATCAAATATATTATTTAATTAGAATAAATCGGATTAGTAAAGGAAAATATATATTGTATATATATAAATAATGAATATATATATATATACATATTATTTTTGTTTTTGTCTTATTATTGGTAATCTTATTATTCTTATTGAAAATATTTTTGAATCTGTAGTTGAGATTATTAGCCTGAGATATTTCATTTTTATCTGTTTGATAAGGCAATCAAAAAATTCACATTTCATCATACAAAAGCCAAAAGAGTCAGCACGGAGCTGGGCATCAAACTGGTGCAAAAAAAACGAGGACACAGCTCTGGAAGCCAAGCTGGGTCAACCTGCAAGTGAGGTCCCACAGGATGCAGAAATATATTGTATTCCGTTCCCCTGGATAATTTTTCACGGATTGAAATATATTGAAATGAGGTGGGTCCGTCATAATGTCAGTAGAATGTCGGTAGAAATCCTTCGATAAATCATGATGACACATCAACTGATCGAGGTAGATTTGCAAATTTTGCAAAACATAAGGCATTGAATGGGCATTGAAGATCCTGTTGTCATATGACATCGAATCGCACCTCGGTGACAATTCGCAAATAGCTTTTGGCAGTTATGACCAACTCATTGTAGATGATGCAGGGCCTTGGTAAAATTGACAAAAACATCAACGGCATCAAGGGACCGGCGAGGCAAGACATCAACACCAGGGGGGCAGCGGTGGTGGCTGGCGCCGATGAAGGACACTTGTAGGATGCAACTTCGCTTCCTATCACAACTGGACAGAGTGCGATACAAAAAAGTCTGGTACTGCCATGATCTGCCATGTAAAATCATGTAAAGGAAACCATCCAACCATATCCAACCAACTTATACTTCATTATACTTCCCTTTCAGCAGCTCCTGTCTTGAGAGGAAAGTTCTGTACGAATTCTGGTTCACTTCGTCTCGGCGTGCTGTCTGCGTAAAGAGGCCCTGTCAGCCCCGAAATCACGCTTTTGAGTACACTGAATCGACACATTTTGGGTTCCTGGGCTTCAAAATTGTTTGGCCTTCAGAAGGCACCTCCGCACTGTTGCCCAATTCTTTGGCCTCAAATCTTTGACATGACTTTTTTTTGATGACGCACTGCACCAAACTTTGCAGCCTGTAGAGCTGAGCAAGCTGAGCTAGAAGCCCCCCACAACTTGCAATCTGCGCTTCTCCCCAAGCCTCTCTCTAAATTTGGCTTGATCTGCCACCCATTTAGGATTTGAATTGATGCAAGTGAAACTTCCTTTTGAGTTGCTGACCGGGCTTTAGTCTATCACATTCTATCACAGTCTCTTTCATACCCTCTGAGACATGCGCTTCGTGCACGACATCCTTCAGTTGTTTGCGGATCGTAACCTTGCCATGTACCGTTATCTATTAGTGGCTCACAGGCGTAAAAGTACAGATCTATACAAATCTTGCAACGCTGTCCAACGAAGAGTGAGACCCGAGGCCAGTGCTGCTTTTTCCAATGCAGCATGATTGAGACCATTTTGCGACGCAAACACCTAGAAAGTTCTTCCAAAGTACGAGTGCCCAGCACTCCACAGTGGAGTGACGAGTGCGTCACAGAAACACAACACCGATCCGGCCTTCGGGTGCTGATGCTTTTTCCATTGGCTGAATGCAGACAAGAGCGAGAGATGATCGCCATCCTCACCGTGCTTAGGATGTTTCCGTGTATTTCCAGCGTCAAATCTCAGTTCTCAAACAGCGAGGCACTGCGTCTCTGCGTCCTCATGCTCAAATGCCTTTGTCTGAGCACCTCGGAGGGAATTCAAGGGACGCAGCAAATGTGGTTAATAACGCATCGCACATCTCTCTTCAGTTGAGCGTCTCTCTGAATCACTGAATGCTCTGTCATTTTTGCAAATTTCCACTTGGACAAAGTAGCTGTTTCTAAAGACATTCCCGTCCGAGCCCCATACGCTGCTTTGATGTCGCAAAGATCGGGGCATCTGCTGACAGCAAAGAAATGATGCCTCAATGTTGGGAGCCAAAACGAGCATCCCTTGTATTAGTTTTTTAGAACAATATTTCCCTGGCGCAAGACTCAAAATTGACAGAAATGTTGTCTGAAGTTCCAGGCTGAGGATCTCTGCAGTACACTCGAATTCGAAGGACATATTCAAGCAATAGGCGTACCTGAACTCAGAATGAACCGCACCTTATGCATCCTTGCACCAATGAATGAGAAAACTGACACTTCAATCATCTCTCAGGGCACAGTGGATGCAACGGCATCATTGCCAACTTTCTGCCCAAGTCAGTCAATTCCTGAGGGCGATGAGCCGATGAGCGAGTGTTCAAGTATCTGCGCGTGAAACATGTGTTTGTGTGTGAGGCCCGAACATCCTTGGTGTCCAATGCACCAATGCGACATAAAAAGTGCGCCGCTTTCTCAAGTGCCTCTCTTGGTGGCCGATCCACCTAAGCTCTCCGAATTGAGGCCTGGTGGTCAACACTGCTCTGATACTGCCTCTGCCAGTATTAGGAAATTATAGTAATTTACCGCATGTTTCCAGATTTTAATCCTCTTAATACCGGTACGGTAGGCGAAAGCAAGCCAAGCTCCCCACCAAAGGAAAGTTGACTATCTTCGAGATGCCCAAGGCCTGACTACTTTGCGACGACATGAAATGCGCTGCAGGATGACACAGGACAAATCAGAAAGGGCTCCTGCCTTCAAGTCCATGTAGACTGATGCCATGTCAACACGGAGAATCTCTGCTGGCGTTTGTGCAAGCAGCTTGTGGAACTCTGACCTGGCATTGCTGAAGTGAATGATTTTCTTTGGACAACAATGCTGCAATCATGACTGCATCAACAAATCAAGCTGTTGGTGCTCCACATAGAGACGAAACACTTCTCCTGGAGCTTCGCGGCCTGACCATTTTATTCAAATCTATGCATATAAACATGATATCGACCCAATCACCTTAGTCACCTTGCATCTTGATTTCTTAGATCCTTGGAAACTGAAACAACATGTTTGATCATCTGCAATCCTGCTCGACCAGCTCGCTGCAATGCAGAAGCTTGTGATGTGGGGACTGTCCTGTGCAGGATGAAAATGCGGTGGATTGGGGGGATGTAAAGAGATGTAAAGAATTTACAAGAGGATTGACACAGGCCTCAGCATTTGAACTCCTGTCTGAGGGTGGTTCATCTTCAGCTTCATCAATCCTGTGTCCTGAGACGATTGACGGAATGTTACGAATATGCAAAGCCAACAATAATAGCAATATACAATGCTCATCAATGCTCCAATCGCACGGCAGTTTTTTGCAAGTTTGGCTATACCCTCAGTACCCTCAGTATTGTATCCCTTCGTGTTTTGCGGTTTGCTTAAAATTGTCTGAAATTCTACCAGGGCTCGATGACATATCTGATTCCTGAAATGGTGATCGAAGTCTCTGCAATGTTCGTCGCCAGAACAATTTTCCGACACCTCGTTGTTGGTACGACAGATCTTCTGTCTTGGTTGCATGCAATTCATGCCAAGTGCAACGCTGGTGGCCAGCTACAGCAACTAGGAGGTGAGCCCTGGAGGAGTCTTCTGAAACACAAGCTCCTAGGCCAGGTCAAAACCGGACCAGCACGAACAACTTCATCTCTTTGCTTTCTCTGCCTGCCTGCTGATCGAACGGCAAGGAGGAGTATATTGGTCTTACCAAGAGGTTTTGCACCTGGGACATGATTGATCATTATTGATGAGCAATGACAATCATTGAAAATCAATCAATTCCTTTTTGCTTGGCAGGGTCACTTGCTCGAAGGTTGGCCACGTCTTCATACCAAAGGAGAAGCTGCCTGGCGAACGGGGCGCACTAGGACTATGTCATGCACACCTTTAAGTTACAACCCACGACATTGATTGAAATTGGCCTTGTTGGTCAACGACATGTTTGGCAGGGTTATCTTGCCTGTGCAAACTGCAGCAATCTATTTGAATTGGAAAGGACACGAAAGGACACGAAAGGACACAGGTCCATTGCCTCTCTTTGGCCAACATGTCCTCAGGATGCAAAGTTGGGCGATGAGCCTTCACCCCGAACTGCTGCCATGACATGTCAATTGCTCCTGCTTCTCCTCCAATAGCCTCTGCAAACTGTCAATATCATCTTGACCCGGCCTCATTGCAAAATTTGCAACATCTCAGGCAAAGTGGAAGCATATCCATGCAGAAACAACGAGGAGTGTAGTATAATTGTATATTATCTTATTACTATATCTTAGATAGTTCATATGCTCATAATGATATCAAAATATACTTACGCAGTGGAACACAGGCCCGCACAAGAAAACAAGTACATCTCCGGGGGGTCGAGAAACATGGAGCTGTAGGACAGCAACCAGTGCTGCCTGAGAGGTGGAACAGTTCGACATGTTGCAATCTGCAGCTGTCTTGTGCGTTGTGCATTTGACAAATATTTCCAAGGAATGCTGAATTTTACGTACCCTACATCTTGGAGATCATCTTGGCACTTTGATGAGTTGCCTGTCTGTGCCTTTATGCCCTCCCTCCCAACTATACATGCACCTCCAGAATGTCTGGCTCCGGTGATGGAGTGTAGTAAACTTGCCTGTTCCAAAAAATTGTCCAAGAATGTCCAAGAACTGAACCAGGAGGCTAAGGCCATCGACAAAATCAAGATTCAAAGTTTTTATACGTTTCGTGCTTCTGTCATCAATCTGATTCAGATGTACTAAAACCAATCTAAAAACGAAATTGGACTCAATACATCTCAATACATCGTTTTTACAGTTTGTTTAGCCATTTTTTGCCAAGAAACACGGCATGCTGCCGTCCAGGAACTTGGATGAGTTTCACCTCCTGGTTCAAAAATACCACTGCCATCACCTTTAGAATGAGAAGTACCATAACTAGAACCAGTGCTGTGCTAGGACCCAAGATGAACCAATAGAAACAGAACGCGATGTCTGCCATTCCTTGCCGCCAAAGAAATTCACAAAGGGTGCAGCATGTATGGTTGCAGACATAACAACCACCTAAGCAAAGCGGGAGTTGAAACAGCGAACTCATTCAATTCGGGCAAACATCAGCAAACAAAACAGGTCGCAAATTGATAGGAGTTGCAATGCATTCCGTCTGCAAGTCAAGCAAATTAACTTGGTCAAGTCTGAACCTATCTCAGCCCTGCACTCTAAGCCCGGGCGGCTCATCTTGCTCCAACGCCTTCAACACTCGAGTTATGCTTGTCGATGATAGTCAGTGAATGATGGGAAGAAGGCTAGAATGCCTTCTTCACAAGTCCCAGCAGCACATCGGTGTGGATGCTGCGCCTCAAATGTAAGTGGACAAGTACAAAGAAACAATTCGCTTTCGTTGCATCTCATCAAGACAACCCCCCCACCATCCCCAGACATCAACCTTCGGCTGTTTTTCCGAGTGCTCAGCTACTTGTTACTCATGCTAAGGCATTCCACAACAATGAGAAACACTTTTCATTTTGGCCTTTTCAATTGGCCTCATTTTGACAAGGCTTGCTTTCTGCGCCGAGCTCCGCATTCTTCACTCTCGCCCTCAACTGAGGAGAACGCTCGTGTGCTTCGTCCAAAATGACGATGGAAGAACCACGAATTCCAGAACGAGCACCTGTCTCAACATCTGGTCTCAATATTGTCTTCTAACCACACTATATCACTGGCGAGCTGTACCTCCAGTTGCTGACTCCCTGACCAGCATACCATCAGTCATGTACCTTCGTTTCTTTGGGATTTTGCTGTGTGAAGAGCGGCCGGACCCGACGTCTGGAACAATAAGAATCCGAAACCAGGCTGGGTTCACTTGATCTTGGTCTCCCGTGATGTCTTGTTGGAGAAGCGGACATGAAAACCTACCAAACCTGATCGAATCGAGCTGGCTCTCTAAATTCAAAAAACAAGCCCTCTTTTCGACCCTTCCAATGTTCCCAGGTGAGTGGTGGTAAAATCCATGTGGCTGGCGTACAGAGATGTCAAACCAAACCATAAAAGCCGGAAACAGGCGGCCTCCGACTTCACAACCGAGTTCTGAAGCCACCCGGTTTGCGACCTCGAAAAAGCAAGGAACCCAACATTGCTGCAGCCATGTGCTACCTGTGTACCATATTGGGCCTCAAAAAATGGCATGCGATTGAATTCAATCTATCCTGCTATGAACTTTATAGCCAAGGCACAGAGATTGCAGCAATGCGGCGGGGTTGAGTCACTGAGATGCTTCCCGGTTGATTTGACACATGCTCCTCGTAGAGAAAGCGGGGCACCTGAGGGAAGTTACAAGGCGAGGTTCGACAATTTTGGCAATCGGCAATCATATCGGCATAACAGCATCCAACGAAAGCCCTGACTCAACTACCTTTGTTTGACCGACTTCATTGCGACATTCACTTCATGAGGCAACATCAGCTATAGGCAATACATATGTCGGTTCTCCTGCCAGAATGCGCCTGTGTTGTCTTCCCGCTGCCGGTTTCGCCGACGAGGACAACGACTCGATGTTGTCGGACTGCTTTCACAATCTCCTGCAGATTTGAAACTAACTAAGCTCTTCTAAAAAGATTGGTCTCAAGCAGAGCTCATGGCAGTCCTCGCGGAACGCAAGAATTGGCAGTTCAGGTGTCTGGGAAGCCTCACTTCATAGATGATCCTCAAACCCTTGCATGAGGACAGCAGGACAGCCCTCGTTCACTTTCCAAGACTTTGGCAGGACGAGGCCGCTTGGATCCACGTTCTGTGGTGTCCATCTCATCAAATGAGATCCCATGAGTAACATTGTGCTCTTCAGGAAGTCCAAGCGAGAATGTGAGATGCTTGAGTGTGGGAAATATCTAAGCTATTCTAAGCTTATGGATCGTCCATTGCTGCTTGACACTACACAGCACAAATATTATTGAAAGTTTCCAGTGTCAATGTCGCAAGGGGCACAGGTTGCTTGATTCATCTTGATTCTCTCTCCGCGCAATGCCACCAAGTGCGGAAAAGGCTTATTGCGTGCTTTTTGGCAACTTGCATTCGACACACAGTAATTCCTACGGCCCACCAAATACCAAGACCCGCCTACATTTAGTACATTTAGGTGAAGCAATAGAAGCATATATAGAATCATCGCACTCCATGTTTTCCCCTTAGGATATTTTCAACAGTCATCACCCATCCCATTGCTCTTTTTGCTCTCCAGCGCATGTATCCATGGCCAGAACTACAAGAAGTGGCTCAGTTGGGAGGGAATCTTTGCCTCTGGGCAAAAGAACTGTCTGGTTTAAATATCAAAGACATCACAAAGAGAAGAGAAAGATAACCAAGCTTTACTGTCTGTATATTCCTGTTTCTTCAGTGCACCATATCATAATTTGCAGAGGTTGATTTTTGCAAACACTTCTGACATCATCCAACCATTCCGAAAGCTGTCCGTTGTGTTTCCATATGTTTCCATGTCTCTACGCCAAACTCTCACAGCTCTGCATGTTGCATGACGCTTGTGCCTTGACTGCCTTGGCAGTGGAGGACCTTGGTACACCTGAGCGTCAGGCACAGCTCTGCACTCCACAACGTCCAGTTGAGCGGCTTTGCTGAAGTCATCAGTGGAGCTCTTGTCATTATTTTTTCAGTTTCAACTTTTTTAAAACTTCTTGTTCAGTCTTTTATTGGCGACTCAGAATAGGACTGGGCAACATCTTGTTTACTTGCAGAATTGCAAGCATATCTTGCGGAATGCCTGCTGCATTTGCTACAAGATGCTACCAGTACTACCGAATCAACAACATCAATAATGCGGCATCCTTGCACATTACATTGCTGAATTACTCTTCAAAGTAAAAATTGAAAACATCTAAACGTGCCAAGCGCAAGAGTCCGTCAAGCGCCTGATTCTACGGGTCCAAAAAGATCCTCTCAAATCAACAGTGCTGGTCATTCCAGAAAGAGGGTATGTGGTATGCCTCTGGAGAATCAAGGTAATTTTGTAAGAGCGAATCAATTCAGGTCAAAATACAAACAAACGCTTAAACCGCAGATCCTGAGGAAGTTTTGGAGCATCTCGCAAGGCTTTATTGACCTTGAACGGAAGGCCCCAGAAGGCTCATTTAGAAAGCAACACATGCAAAATCACCCTGCAGTGAAGCTCAGTCAGATCAAAGTCATCAACGCTTTGCACAATCCATGAAGATGCAACCCGCTGGTGGTACGTGCCTGCGACATTTTTTGCCGGCAGGCACCATTCTCCACCATTGCCTGCTGCAAAACTTATTGCGCATTCAAACATGCAACGGATGTCAAAATCTTTGTGCCTCGACAACCTTCTCCTCAATCTTCTGGAGCACCTCATGGTAGCATCAAAATGAATAACACAGCGGAGCAAACTCTGACGAATCACATTCGTTTCGGTCGTTCTTTTTATGCCTTCCTTAAGAGGTGCATCAATATCAATATCCAAAGCTTACGAGCCATGTCACTGAGGACGAGGCATCCGGACTTGGAGGTGGTGGCTCATCGTCCTCGTTCGGCACTGTGTACCTTGAAAGGTGTGAACAAACAGGAACAAAGATGCTGGATCATAAAACATCAGAAATACACAATCACGAGTTACAAGCAACGTCAAGCAGCTATATATACTTGCATGAGTATGCTTGGTGTCAAAAATGGACTTCCGATGCGTGCAGGCGAAAGGTGATGGCAAAGCCAAGTTCCCCACGTTTTGGCATCCATGACCATTTCCTTCACAGGGTCGTACTGAACCTGACATGGGCACCAGGAGTCATTCACAAATGGTACCATTGTCGCATCGAGTGTTCTCCACCAAACGCGCAGGCTCCGCATGTAGGTGAATTCCAACATCACCCTTTGAGATGCAAGTGGATGAAAACTTGTTCGAGCAAACAAGCTTGAAGACTGCAAAACATCTGCTCCATTGCGTTCCTCTTTGAAGGCAGTCCGCAAGGGGCGCATCTGCAAATGCTTTGTGCAGTTGCACCAACCACATGCATCAACCTCAAAGACTCAAGAGGATTCTGCGAAGTCTCACAATATACAAAGAAAACCTAGGCATTAACACATTTCGCAAATTGAATTGAACGTTTCATGTCTGGTCTACAGTCATCCAAAGTCATCTTGGGCTTCTTGGTCCCGTGCGGCAGCAAGCCGCATGGATGCAGCACAATCAGCCCCAGCTTTCAAGAAATGACTTGGTCTGCAATGTTTGTCTTCTACCGTAGGTGCTTTACTGTGCAGCAAACATTCCGCAGGAAAGAAATCAAAACCAAGATGTGTTTCTATATCTACAGCATTGCTTGCTCGATCTGATTTGTACAAAGTCGCAAGACATGCTCATGAAAGGCGTTATTATTCTTTGTCGCACATTTCAACATATTTCAACTATGTCCTGAAACATGACTTGTGGGAACTACATCTGTCTGGATCTTTAGCTGTTCAGCAATTGCGAGCACAAAATCAAAGCGGGAGGTACCGGATAGATCTGAGCGAGATTGACCCTGCATGCACGTTTATTTTCTCTCTAAGTGGGAAGGGATGGAAATATATCTTCTGTACCTCGGCGCTTATGCCAGACTTATCCAGGGGACCATCTCCAAGCGTGAGAATTCTACCAGGGGTATTTAAAGTCTGCTCCCTTCCCAAAGTGATTCGTAAGAGTGGTAGTAAATCAAGTGGTCCAACTTTGGGGTGGCCTCAATTTCAAACACCACGGTACTTGTCCCGTTGATGTCCTTTTCTACAAGATTTGTCTCCTTATCACACCTTCAATTCAAAAAATATTCAAATCAAGCCTCAAATCAATTGGGCAAGGGGCACCCCACTGATGCACAAAAAGCAATCAGGAGTAAGTACTGACGTCAGTACTGACGTCACCACCAATGCTACACCAATACATAATCCATTCTTACATTAAAGCTCCTTACAAAACTGATTTACATTTTCACATCATCTAACACCCCCTACTAAACCAATTCTTAACTTTGTTTACTACTGCATTTGTTTAGGGAAGGGGGGGTTACAAGTAAACTGGGTTTGTCAATCACCACCCTACACGATCTGACCAATCATGAAACTAGCGCACGAAACGATCTTCACAAATCCCCTTCAGTGCACATCTATGCTTATTTCCACAGAAAGTATCTCAGAACAAAGGATTGCCGAAGCATCTAATGCTGGGATGAGCTATCAAGACAAAACATATTCGTTCTTCTCTCAACACATCTGGTATAATCCAACGAGCATGCAACTCTCTTAACTCCCAAGCATCGGCATCGAAGGGTCAGTCAAAGCTTCCATGATCCACAGAACCCCACGAATACTGCATGTGGCAAACCTTTTGTCGAGAAGCTCCGGGTGCACGCCGTCTTTCGAAGCGTGCATCAAGGCATGAAGCACCAGTGAGACACATGCCAAAGTAAAGTGAAACGCTACGAATTCTGCGGGAGAAGCTGCTTTAAGTGTGAAGATTTGAATATCGCGATTGACCATGGCTGAAATTTCCGTGGGCACACTTTCTTGTCTTCTCCCTTAAATTTGTTTTAAAAAAACTTGTTATGCTATATCACATCAAATATCAAATTCCATAGTATCATATCATCTTAAGATATATCATACTTTGTGTAGTACATCCATATATTGATACTATGCATCATGGTAGTTTATGTAGTTTCTGATCATCAGCTTCATGCACTCCTTGAGTGTTGCACAACTCGTAATTTTCTTGGCTTCAGTCTTCTGCAGCTGGTGGTTCTTCCAGCGAACCTTGAGGCTCCTCAACCTCTCCGGGGTCCTCCAAACGAATACGGACGGATTCTGAACCGCACTGCTTGGTTACCCATCTTCAATCTGTGTCAAGACCACAAGCTGATAAGCAGATCCTCTGGCTCGTCTTGGACATCGGGAG
The DNA here is from genome assembly GCA_000507305.1 of Breviolum minutum Mf 1.05b.01. Classification (NCBI taxonomy): domain Eukaryota; class Dinophyceae; order Suessiales; family Symbiodiniaceae; genus Breviolum; species Breviolum minutum. The sequence continues at coordinate 124,797 of DF239243.1, forward strand.
GCGCCATGGGAAAGAAGTTGCTGGTCACAGCTGCCAGACCATAACCCACCTCAAAGTAACAACATGCATGATGTATGAAGTTTTATTAAACAGCCAAACAATCTGAAACATATAGAGCCAGTGTGTGATCCGCGTACTCAGGTCAGCTGAGGTGCATAAATGTTCACCCACTGGCCATTGCGGATTGCACACACCTCAGCAAACTCAATTCCAGTGCACTGAGTCAACTTGTGATAACTCTATTTCGGGGTTGTGTTTTGGAGCATGTTTTGCGGGTCTCTTTCGCCGAAGTCAAACCTCCAGACTTGCTAAAAGGTGACCACGCCCAAAAATACCTACGCATGTGCAGACAAAGGAGAAAGTCTAGATTCACCAGCGGTTCAGAAGCTGATTTTCTCAAGAAAGGCAGTTGCGTTTGGTTGCAGGACGAAGAGGACGTGTAGCTGAGATCCAAGCCGCACCGGGCCAGGAAAGCGAGCGGACATACACAACTGCACTTGACCTCCCATACAAAATACAGCACCCATGTTTTTAGACTACTCTCGATTTTGTACATCTGCAAGATCCTTTCACAACGCTACTCTCGCAAGTTGCTGGGATTCTCACTTCAAGGGAGCAGCTGGATCTGGTACAAACCGATACATTGTCGCGTCACCAGCCTGGAAACAATATCGACAATTGCTATACCGGGGTCAGAAAGCACCGACTTTTGATATTGAAACACTTCATCAAACTTGACCTGGCCTGCTTGACACTCCACTGCAAATTATCTTCGTGCAGGCCGCGGATAATCTGCAGCAAACCCAAAGAATCATGAGACTTCAAAAAGTCCATCCGCAAAAGAATGCTATGAAACCATTTTGCGCAGTGGATTCGTCTATGAATCCTTTATACTGTCATCAAATCAATCAGTCCACGCTTTGCCTCGGGAGCAGGGTCAGCAGCTTGCTCCTGTGCCCCGATGGCTGAGCCATCGCAGTTTGATTCGATGTGATCTATACTCACTCCGATGTCATTCCATCTCATTCCAACCATGCCCTCTGCATTCAGACAAAACAACCCTTTAAGTTTAAGTGGTGTCAAACACCTTTTCACTGAAAGCCAGCCGCCTCCTTCATCTTTGCTGCCATTGCTATCTCCTCGTCTGTGTCCCCCTCTGGAATTTCTGGGTGGACAGTACGCCCGCTGAGCAAGAGGTGGGGCCTGAAAATTTGGGAGTGAATGCACTGATGATTGCTGTCTTTTTTGGTCTAACAACTGATACACAATTATGCTTCTTGAAAATGTCATTCTATCTTTTTTGGGTTTTGCTCTCGGTCATAAATAAGGCACGGACTGCATGTGCATCCATGCCTCTTAAAAAAAAAAAAACAAATCGCTCTGAGAACATGGGGGTCGAAGTGACATAGCATGCGAAGGGATTGTTAAACGCCCTGAAAAGATCAATGGTTTTGGAAGATCTTAGAAGATGAAAATGAAAGCAAAGTATGCATTTGATTGCATTTGCCAGTATGACTCTGACCATTTGCTCCTGCTTTGCCTTTGATCTCTATTGCCAGTGCCTCCTTCTTCTGCAATTCTGAAGAAGGTGGGCAAACGAACTCCTCGTTCTGCTCTATGGGTGACTCCTCATCTTCCTGTAGTTGCTTCCGAATGTTTTGGACAGTAGGGCTGGTCAACATGTAGCAGAAAAGGATTCAGATGGCACAAAAAGCACAAATTGGCTCCTTCTTCAGGAAGCCCTTTGGGCAAATTATTGTGTCTGCAGTGATTCGGGCAATCTGCGCTCGCAAGTACACCTGAATGTTCAATCAGGCGGCGGGCTGCTGCATGCTTTCAAAAGCCAACCCACCTCTTCCTTGCCATCAAAGAAAGGATGGGTAATTACCTGCGATATGAGGAAGCAATGCTATATGATTGATATTGATTCATCGTGCAGTTTTTGCCATTCTGCTTTTGTCAAACACAATACTCGCGAATGGAAGCATGGAAGATCCATCGCAGCAAGCTGTCCTTCGATCCTGCATTGCCGGTCAGCAGCCTCTTGATAGAGCGCGCTGCAACGATCTGGCGACACTGGGTCATTGCCGAACAGGCACATCTTCAAACTTTTTGCAACCGATAGCGCAAAATAAGTGAAACTATATGAAACTATCCTTCAGACTTATCCAAGACTGAATGAGAAGTGCTCACCATGGACAGCCACGGAGAAACTGGGAGCAAAGGATAGCCTCCTTGGGTTTGATGTCTGGAAGTTTCCGCCACTCTCCAGCCAAGTCATTGGTGACAAAATAGGTGAATTGGTTTGCACCCTGACCTTGGTGGAGTTCGAAAGAGCAAAGGCAACTCAGAGAAACCAAACTCGGTTGAAGACCTGGTGGATCAGCTTCAGGATCTGGATCGTCATCTCCACCATCTCGCTGCGCCTATTTGAAGAGGCAAAATATGGCAACATTGTGAAACATGGAAGAATGTGCTGCAGCATTCAACATAATCTGAATCTGATGATTCATTTAATAATTAAAATTATATTTATAATATTATATTATACAGATACACAAATTTGCAAACGTATGCGCCTCTGCCACGTAGTAGTCTGCCTCTGTTCCAAGAACCTGCGAGGTTCTTTTGTTCCCACACATATAGCTCACAAGAGTTACGAGCAGCCGGCCTTGCCCCAGAATCTTAGCTTGTTCAGGCCATCCTTTTGACTCGCAGCGAGGTTCCTCAAAGAGCACATGACCTGCCCGTGATGGATAAAGGATAGCCTGAAATGCGTGCAAACCAGTTTGGACTCACGATACCAATTCTTGCGAGCCTGATAAGATTCGGCCTCGCCGAGTCCAACTCCAGCCTGAATGATTGCAAAGAAACAACAGGAGCATATAAGAAAACAACAATATCATAACAATATCTTCTTGAATAATAGTAATTAAACCTTCTTCAGTGTGGAGCCTTGCTCCGTCACAGTATTTTATTGAAATTCAGTAGGTAAGAGCAGTGCCCAGGAAAGCATCTCTGCATCCTCTGTGAAGTCGGGGATTCTGCGAGGCGACATCTGCTAATGGCTAATGTCTTGGCATTCAACAGTTGGCCCCTATGAAAATCATCGAGTCAAGTCAGAAAGACTTTTTTGAACGATTGTCCAAGCACAGTATGTGGTCCAGTCGGCACATAAAAAATGTGCAAACGGAGCGGAAGAGCACAGTCATCTCGCTGCTAATCGATGCATCCCTGTGTTACTGCACAATTTTATCAATACCCAGCTGGTGTACTAGTACACTTCTGGGCGAAGTCTCCGTCTCCAAAGAATTCAGAAACTCGCATGACTGTGATCCTCACAATACGTGATTGGTCAAACGCCCTCTAATCCCAAACCCAATCAAGCTGCATTGGCCATGAGTCGCAGCAACCACGAAAGCAAGTCCGGAAATTGTCGCTGTTGTGTCCATCCAAGAACCACTTTTGAAACTGTAATGGCCACTGCATCACATCCATACTAATTGCAAACCTCACAGTCCATCTTGATACCTGCCAAAAGCAGGTGGCCAGTAACTAGAAGAACACTGCAATGACAAGCTGCAACTGAGATAATCTGACTGAGCATCTGCCAACCTGCCCGGAGTCAAGAAGGGATGCTGCGAAGCCTGATGCAAAAGTTGGAAGTCTGTTGCTCTGGGAGAAAAACAAAATGGAATGCCATGAATCAATTTCTTCTGATTGAATGCAATGTAGCAATCAATCTTTCCCTGCTTACAAAAGTGTGAAGGGAAAGTTTTCCGTACATGTGTGGTCTGTCTCTGACAATTCCTTCAGCTGGACCTCTGCCGCACCCGGTCTCTTTGTTGGATCCAGCCTAAGCTTCAAGGAAGCTGCAGCATGGATATCATGCACGACTGATTTGATGTACGTAAAGTTACTTCCTTTGCCAGCGCTGTTTCTAAGCGTGCTTTGAAGCATGTGGCACAACCTTTGTAGCAAAGTCCGTGCAGAAAGCAATTGATAAGATTCGAAGATGTAAGTACCAGACTGCAACAATTGCGACAGGAAATCGAGGAAGAGTTCGTCATCTGTTCCTTAAACCAGTTCAATTCCTTCGCGACGACCAGGGGTTAAGGAATGGAAAGCATCTTGAGATTGAAGCGCATTCGCTGGCGAAGAGACGTCTTCTTTGGCACCTGCATCAGTTTTGCAGGCCAAAAATGCAGCAATCTAGCAAACTCATGCACACTTGACATCATTTCATAGATCCTGTTGAGGGGGTTGCGCTGAGATCAGCACCCCTTTTATCAGTGAGATGTTGAGTATCTTTAAAGTTGTATGTCTCGAGAAAACCAAAGAGTTTCAAAGTTCATACCTTTAAGGTAGATACACATGTTAAAAGGCAAATTTAAGATTCCGAAAGGAACATGATGGATCGATGCTGCTGGCTGTTTCTAAGATTTTTGGAGTGCTGCCGAGGTGTTCTTGCTTTGAATGAACATGAAATTGAGTTCATGATTGGAAACGGCAAAAAAGCAATGACCGTCAAGAACCATAGATTGCAACACTCATATAAAGATAGTTGGTTGAAAGATATTTCTGTCTATACATATTTCATTCTATATTTTGAAATCAGATATATTCAGATATCATTTCAAACATGTTGGAGATTTTCCTGACGAATCTAGGACCCTAGTGATCTAACACCCTCAACAGGATGTTATTTTTTGGTTTCGAACTGCAGAAATTTTTGCATGAGCTCCAAGGAGGCCACCAAAAGATGCAAACGTCGTCCACGTTCTGGACAAGGCTGTCCCTCGATTTCTTGGTACAGCTGCCCGTCCTGCACCATTGGTACATCGTGCCATGTTTTCAGAGTGCTCCACGTCTGGGGTGAAATGCGTGATTCAAATGGAATGCACAGAAGGGAATTTCAGATATTGTCATGATAGTGCCAGCACATCTTTTGTCCTGAGTGAAATACTGTGGGACATACTTGCCACTTGTCATCAAGTGGTACCTGGACAAAAAATGGTCAAAAGGGGTTCCGTCAGAGAGATGTCCCATCTGCATCCATGTGCTCTGTGAAATCGACCGAGGTTGACACGGAAAGTCCCCAATGATGCCCAGAATTCGAGCCAGCAAACTTTGCACCTAAATCAGACACGCTGACAGCCCAATGGTAGGCAATGGTAGGCATCGAAGGTTGACATGGTCCCCGTATCCTGCCGTCGATTCTGAAAACAGATTCCATCAAGGCTAGAACCGAATCATTTTGGAAGAGGACATAGCCTGCGTCGTGCGTAAGGCGTGAGTATTCAATTCTGGTCGTCTTGAAGAGAATGGGAGCAAGCAACGTCAACCAACTGAGCTGCCTGTCCACAGCTCAGCAATGATACAGCCCAAAGACCAGAGATCAATTTTCTGGCTATATGGAAGACCCAGCATCACCTCAAGCTCAAGACTCAGAACATCATTGTCTCATAAAGACTTCCACAGGGAAAGGAATCATCATATCATGTAAGATTATACAAACAAAAGATAGCAAGAGTATATATTATTATAATATAATATCACTTCGTATCACTTCTATAGGCAACTATTGAATTGGGAGTCAGCCTAGAGACGTCCATGCCCATGCTGAACCAGTGATTTGACACAAGCTGTCAAGAACTGTCGGAAAGAACATACAGTACAAGTTCTACAGAGCGTGCCTCGGGTGCACGGTACGATCTTGACTGCACATACGAAGAGAGGTGGTCGTCCACAAAGCAAGAAGACCCAAAGTCTATGACCTGTGAGGAAACAACTGGTTTTGAAAACTGAGACGCTCTTTAACCGTTGCTTACTTGTTTACTCGTTTCATCTGCCATGCTATTGTACATTCACGGTAACACAAATCACTAGACCAAATACATCCAAATACACTAGCAATGGATAGCAATGGATAGCATTGGTGGGCCTTGACCTCACACCTGCTGTAAGACTTGATCAAAATGTTCTCCTCAAGGCTCCAGCAACTCCATGTGATGTCACAACATTGGGAAGTGAATGCGATGCAAGAAGTGAAATGGAACAACTTTCGAAACCCTGAGGCTCTAGCAGGCTTCAAATCACAATGTATAAGTCGAAGGGAGTGAACGTACTCCAAAGCGGTCAGAATCTGCCAAGATCGCTTTTGTAGAAAAGACTCGATATCATAAACATATCAGGAGGGGGTAGTCAGGTATTTTCGTGCCTTCATATTATTGCCTTCATTCAATGACAAGAACCAACCAACTTTGGCAAGTCAAAGAGGGTCAAAGAGTGTGAGAAAAGTATAGACTCAGCATGACCCAGCTACAGAGATAGTCTGATTGGACGTGAAACGTGACGAAGTAGGACGCCTTGTTTTTCCTGTGCTTGCTTAAGCATTGCTAGCAGCTCACTTCTGTTCCACATCTGATTCGTCTGATGCCAGCTCTCCCAACAGGTGATTCTGAAGATCACGTTGCGCACAAGCTTTGCCCTCTTCCGCGAGTAACGCTGAAGCTGCTGCCCGCTTCTCTGCATCAGCCGCTTCTGCTGTTAAATGGACTGATTTTCCATGAACACCTTGGCTGTTGGCACTTGCACCAGTTGGAGCTGGTATTCCCTTTTGACAAGGCCCATTTCCATCCGCCTCATTGCTCCCAGTGGTACTTCCATTGGTTGCAGTGATTTCGGACTTGTCCCTTTTCTCCGTCTCCAGCATACCTGCATGTACAACCTCTGCCTCAATAGACGCCATGAACCTGTCCAACGGGTCTACCTCAGCATCCTCAATGTCCCCAGCATTGCCTGCGGCCAATTCTTGTTGCAATTTCTCATTGGTCTTTTCGCGTTGCAAGCTTTCCTCCAGCAAATTGCCAAGTCTCGACAATGGCGAAGCAGCATGCAGGTCTGCCATATGAAGATACTGTTGGCCTTGAAGCAAGCAGTAGCAATGCATCACACGAAGGTGGCAAAGCAAATCAACATAGTGCACCGCAGCTTCTTGCACACTGCGCTTTAGCTGGGGCTTTGCATGCCAAAGATGGCTTCGTGAAATGCCACCTTTCTTGTCCAGATGTTCGCAAGTCCTCTCTGCATGCTCAATGAGACTATTCAGGTGCTCAACGCAGGCGATGCCAGTAGCACCCAACTTTGGTGCAATCTCTGTGTACAAAGAATTAAGAGCTGCAGAGCGGAACTCCAAGAATGACTGCATGTCTGCTAAGCTTCTACCTTCCCACCAGGGTGAGGAACTTGCAGATGACTTTGCCTTCTCCCAAATTGCGTTCGCAGTGGCTACATCACCAGAATCCATGGCGCAAAGGGCTTCATAGCCATGGGAAGCACGACCAAATGCTTCCTGCGCCCGACCATCCATACATCGCTCGGGGTGAATTTGGTTGACAAGGCTTCTGAATCTCAAAAGCGATTCCACAGGAGAGGGTCGCTGGGTTGTATCGGTACCAAGTAGAGCACCCGAGGGATGCCTTGCATCCAAAATTCGACCAAGAACATCTTCTTTATCCCCGGACTGAAGCACTGCGCACCCCGCGGTATTTAGCATGGCTAGGGAACATCTGCGGACGAGATCGCGAAGGCTACAACTGTAAAGTGGGTCTGAGACAATCTAAGCATGTCTATTAGGTAAATACACCAAATCTCATTAAGCTTAGGCAATTTTTCAAACTAGAACTGTCCAGCCAATCGGTTTTTTGACTTTTGCAAGGTATGCTAAGCCATTGTGGAAGGAAAGCTAATCATGTCATGTCATGTGGCATGTGCTTGATTTCACAGCGCAGGTGCTTGCTCAGAATTTGGGCCTGCTTGGACAACTAAACCAATCAAAATGCTTGTTGCGAAAAAACACACAGCATGGATTTAGATTTGCTATGCAAGAATGCATCATCATGCGTACCTGCTTTGAGATCTTCTGCAGTCGTCCCATGGTGAAATAAGGGTCGTCGCCTGCATTCAAAGGCTGTCGAAACTACTGGCTGGGAAGAAGCTCATTGCTGCAATCATCTGCATCCGAAGAGCCGCATTCTCGGTTATACTTGCTGAATTCGTACAAATTGTCCCGGAGCAGTTCAGTCACGATAATCAAATGTTCCTGGTCGACAAGAAGGAACTCAAGACACAATCTTATGCAATGAAACTGTCTGAAGATCTTGCTATTGCACTGCAGCTTCCCATCGAACAAAGCACTCAATTAAAATACCGTGGATTAGTTTCTGAAAGTGACAATTTTTCTCTGGTGACCAGCCTTGTGATAGAAGTGGTCGTAAAGGCCTTGTCAATCGCTCGACTGGACACATACTAGTAGCAAACAACATTACCGCAATAATGCGATGGTTCCGTGCTTTGCTGTGCTTTGCAATGCTTCACTGAGTCCTTGGCGCAAAACGTGGTTGTGATCCACGTTCCCATTGCAATTGATGTACTTCAAGAGTTTGATTTCATCAAGCGATTGGTCGAAAAAGTCCTCTGCGGTCAGAGGTCATCCACAAGAAAGACTTACTGGAGCCAGTTCTATTATTCATTCATCATTATATATCATCATTCTATATTCTATTCTTTGACATACTATGCGATCCCTCTTTCATGAGAAGTCCGCATCTGCAAATATGCCATGCTCTCGTTCACACGAGAACACAAGATTGTCGCCTATATTTATTGCTTCTTGTCAATACGGCAATGGTTGGATTGAGAAGTCTCGCAAACATGAAGCAATTTGGCAACTCGACAGCTGTTCTTCAACACACTTTGCATCATTCGCAAGCGCTAGAGCCGCTAGATGGCTGCCTTGTCGTTCTTGATGATCTTCATGCACACCATCTTATTTGTGTCCAAATCCAAGCACTGCACCTTCCACTGAACAGCGGTGTGAACAATAACAACCTATACAATGTCAATTTCAGGCAATTAGCTTGAGTGTGGCACCGCTCGAGAGAACGCAGCTGATCCGAGGTATTCGATGATCTGATACCTCCGATCGCTTCAGTTCGAGACTGGTTGTGTAGAGTTTTCACAAGCCATCACTGCAAACTGACACAAGAGGCCTCGCCTCGCAGCCACTACAGTGTTGGTTCGGATTGGAAATTCCTGTGCAAAGAGGTTCAATTGCAAATCTGAATCACTGCGTGACTTGAGACTGAAGGCATCTTCAGGAGAATGGCCTTGCTCTCTTCGAAGCCTGTCTTGTCCCTTTCGAAGACGACTCGCAGGTTGAAGGAGTCAAAGATCTCAGGGGGCTGAGAGGCGCATTGTTGCTGCAGAGCTCACAAGCTGCTATATTTAGATCTACATGATATGGCAAGCAAAGCTATATAAACTGTACTAAATTGACACCAAAGCTGTGGCTTAACAAAGCAAAGGAACTATGTTCTGCCAATTCAAGATGATGCAAGTACCGTTGCAATGTCCTCGCTGAGATCAGCACGGCCCCATTCAACTCAACAGGGTAAAAGCTATCTCCAGAAGGAGCATACCTGCAGAATTCCAGACTGAAAACAGAAAGTCACAAACTTGATTACGACTCAAAAGCTTCTCCAATGAATTAGATTGAACGCAAGTCTCCTGCCCTCTTTTTCCTCTCAAATGTTGGCCTGACATTAAAGGCACAGTAACGCCTTCGGTTAAACTTGGTTGTTGGGGCTGTTGCGTATTAGCAACAACATGCAACTACCAAAGGTCTGAGCTATAAAACTACATCAAATGCGTCAAATGTCTGATCCGGTGAGCAAGTCAGATGGACAGTAAGTGCTAAACTCGATTGACCTCAAAACACGACTGCTGGTGGTTGATCGTTTAGCCTTGTAGAATCAGCAACATCTAGCTTGATCCAGCTGTCAAAAGCTTCATTACTGGCATGAACAATGCATGAATTTACATTTCCTTCACTGTCTTCACTTCGTCTGTTCAACATTGCAGCTTTACATACCTTTACCATCCTTTACCTTCGATCTTCACTTCTTTGACCTGAGACCTTGGTTGAACTGACTTGACGAATCTTGCGTCTGTGGCCCCGTCGGGTCTTGCACTAGTATTCGTGGCACATGCCTCAGACCCGGTGCAAATAGCTACGACCAGTTGCGGAATGATACGATATGAATCGATATGATACATTATCCGTTATCTTTATAATATATATCATTATGATACACTATGATCATGATACACTATGCTACGAGATGATACGAGATCTTCATTTGGCAAACAAAGGCAACAAAGCATGGTCAAGGTCGGCAAGTTCAGCTTAGAAACTCTGGAACGTTGAAGAGCCCCTGCACGCAGTTTTCAGCGCATAGAAGCACCTGCAGTGCATCAAATACGAGGAGCTTTCTGAGAATGCACAAGCGAAGAAGTTCGGAGAAATTCTGCATATCTGGGTTAGGGCCAAAGGTTGTCCATTTCTGACCGAATTTGCTTGTTTTTGAAATGCACTTATCCCGATTTCCTTGATGAAGCCTTAATCATCAGAAGTGAAAGCACATAGTACCCTCGAACGCGATGGAACCGGGACAAACTAGTGGAATTTTCGTATCTGTGATGTGATGTCTCAAAAATATAGCAGATTTTCTGTGCTGCTATGTTTTGTTTCAAAGTATGAGTTGTTTGGCACTTGTACCCAAATTCAATGAATGAAATATAATGAAAGAACCTGCAGAAACAGAAAGTGGCAAGAAATTCTTCGTGGCCTCCATACCTTCAAATGCCTGGCGAAAGGTTCGAGATGTTCTAGGAATTTCCACCAGGATACTTTCCTTAGACTTCTCGTGACCCATCTGAGGCCACCAAGATCCACCAAGCACAAAGAAGCTATATAGCAGCTATATGGTTTCTGCTGATCATCTTTCAGGTCCAAAACGCTCGGGAAAGTCTAAGCTAGTGTCCGTTGACTTCTCCAACAAACGCAGTTTCTCTCGAAAATGACCTTACTCACTCCGCTGTCTGCATTTCTTTTCAAAACAGCTGGTGCATGTGGAAGCAAGAACCAAACGCCAAAAAATCACAACAATGCCAAAGATTCTGGCTGCTGACGATGTTGGAATCACTGAATTCATAGGCACCTACCTGAGCGACTCAAGAAATACTGCGATGGATGTGCAGAAGCTTGACTTGCGAAGCTCTATGGATAAAGTTCTTGGCTTTGCATCACAGTAAATCTGTGCTTGGTACTGGAATGGTTCCCAGTAAGTGTCGTCCGTCAAAAACTGGTCCATGTTCACAACCAGAAGTTTCTGTGCATCTAGAGAAGCGCTCTCCAGGCACGGACCAACCTTACAGCTGAGCTTGAAGGTGCTCCATCCGATCTTTGTTGAATCCAAAACTCCATCTGTATCCATCTGTTAATCCATTTGCAGAAGAAATAGCATCTACATCTACATGCATCTACAACCCGAGTGGCGGACGTAACGCAGTGATCTTGCTTTTCCATAAAAGTGTTCTGTGTGGCCTCGGGAAAGACTGCGGAAGTCAACCCTCTTTGACTGTAAGTTGTCGCACAACATCTTCAAGGAGCTGAGCGCGAAGCCCAGGCAAACGTACTGATCCCCCTTCACCATTTGAAATTGCCACAGGATCTCCAAAGAGTAAGCCACCAATCCGCAGCAAATCCTCAAGAGCGCAGGAAAGAAGCCCTTGGAATAGAATCGCATCATCGCACAGTGGAGCTATCATGAGAATTTTGTTCAACAAGGGCTTTGTGATCGTATTCTCCACTGCAACTATCACAATCACTCTCAATATGATAGTCAAAGATACTATAAGACTAGAGGTGGTCACAAGTCAGAACACCATTTCATTTGTGCTGGATAGAAGGATATAGAGGAACGACACACACACAGTTACTGTATATCAAATTCATAGCACTTTGATAGCAACTAGTCAGACTCTCTTGTCAAGGCTGAGGTATTGACATAGTGAACTCCAAACAAAATGCTGGAGCTGCTTGACGTATGGACCTGTTGGAAAACCCATGTCAGACACTGCCAGGCGGAGTGGGGTTCGGTTAGTGACAGGATGAATAAACATACTACTAGTAGCTGACAAGCAAATACATGAATACTTTCATACATGAATACATGAGTAACACATAGTAACAGTACTGAAATATATCATATAGAGTATATTAGAATATCTTGCACAATACGAACGAAGGAACCAAGGAAAAAAGGTACCAAGGAAATGCACGCGGGTCTGCTTTTTTGCCGACATGTTCCAATTCATCTTTTCCGTGTGCATTCCTTTAGTAGAATTCCTTTCTGAGTGACTCAGTGACTGGCTGTAAGAGGTTGATTTCCAGCAACTCCTCCAACACTTCTTCTGGCATCCTTGCAGTAACATGGACCAAAGATGACCAAAGCACAAGAGTTGACAGCAAAAAGACTAGATTTTGCACACATCCATTGTCAAATTCAAAAAAGGAATGACGGGCTCGAAAGCAAATGAGCTGGCCAATCCTGCACAAGCCCCAGAGCATGCTCAAATTTTGCAAGTGAATGATGCATTTCAGCAGGGTTGTACCTCACATCGGAAATGAAACAAACCAAACTGTCTCTGGAACACTTTCGCTTATCACAAGACTTCACCTTTGATCTGATATGTCCAGTTCAGCTGAGCCTCAAACACACAGCACCAATGTGTGTAGAAACCATCCAAGGACCAGCTAGGCCACTTTTGCAGGACAAGTTTTGTTGCTTCCGAAATCTCCCAAACGGACAAACCTTCTCGGTTGAGTCCAGTGTCCACCATGATGTGAAGCCTGCATACGAGACCATAGGAGCATCTACTTTCTTGCTTTACTCGTTGGAAGGACTGCAACTATAATATTGACAATCAGTCTAGCTGTCTAACTGGCTTGAGCTCAGCCTGAGTCTTGAGTTGCAGGGGGGCCAACGTCGTGCCTTGAACATGCAGCAAGATACCACAAGATACCACTGACTGATGCCACCCCACATAGGGGAGGTTCAGCTCCGCTGTGAGGTGCCGACTTGATGGAGCCATGCCATGGAGAGAACAGAAACTGTGATATTTGCCTGCTTGGAACTTGGCGTGAAACAATTTGAAAGGATTCCTAGCAAAACGCTTAGACCATCCAAGCAAATCGTCCAGAGCGAATGCAAGCCGGTGTGACTGAAGCTAACTTGCAAGCTACGCTCCACCCTGGTGACCGATACAGCAGCAGCATAGGTAAAGACCTTGGTACCTCATGAGGCTTGGGTTGAGGAAATGTCAGCCCATCAAGTCAATCATATTCACCACTTTCCCCGGAGAAGCACCCCTGAGCTCCAGACTTCTGGCGCCATGCGGAGAATCAACCTGAGAAATGACACTTGGCAGTGGGACTGAGACAATATAGTGACAGTTGACGGATATCATGGAAGTGAGTAAACTAAACCTGATCGTGGTAACCCAACAATACACTACAATACATATCCTGCTGCATTCAGTGTAATCGATCACTTCAAGCATCCTCACCAGAAATCATAATTGAATTCTTCCCGCAAGAACTGAACTCCGCAAAACAATACATTCAACATGCATCATGATGCAAAAAAATTATAAAAATTCGGGTCCTGGGAGTCCTGGCCCAGTTTCTGCTTCTGATACGAAAAGAGCATCGATCTTGGCTGAAGCCAGGACTCGGCCTCGATGCATCGATCGATCGAGAACGGAACGAACCGGACCCAGCCCCACCCTTCCGGTGGCTCCTGCCAGTACCGCACCATGGCCATAAGCATTTGCCTGCCGCATTTCTACAATAATGAACCACTGCAAATAACATCCTCTGTGTCTGTGGGTGTGTGAATAAAAGATCCATCATCCACAGTCATGTTTCATCCCGCAGTTCAAAGATTCAAAGGCACCTTCAAAACAGCTCCAATCGGTGGAGGGTTTGCAAAATGACTCTCCAAATAGATTCGAACCTGGGATCGAAGACATTAGGCGCTTCATGGCGCTTCGTCAATGCCAAGCATTTTCCCGAGTTTTGGACAATATGCAAATTTTCCCTCAACACGCGGCCATCCACCTGAAAAAAATTGAAATGATGTAACATGACCAACACCCTGAAGGATGCTGAACGTCTAATCTGCATCAAAACTATCTAGACCATTTCAGTTATTTCAGTTGTCACAATTCTCATAGAGAACAGTCAAAACTATTCAAAGCACCTCGGCCCAACTGTTCGGATGCTCGCCCTGTGACAAGTCCAGGCATGTTCGAGGCTTTCGTTTCACTGGAGGCTCGCTTAGAAGTCGCCTCGCACTCTTGACTGACAACTTGATTGGTCGAGCTTTACTGGACTTGAGATTCCTGAAAGGTTCCAACGAAACTGAGTCTGGCCTTTGGTGTCGCCGGACTGCAATGACCTGGACGTTGAAGGCAGAAGCTGCTGGCAAGACTAGCGGGCAAGGCACATATTTCCTGCTGTCTTCTATATGCTTGGCGAGTGGCCAAATTCTCCTCTAAGCATCAAGCATTCACAACTTGTTGCCCTTCTTCAAAATAACGACGCAACACTCCCGGAGTCTCCAAACGCAAACCTTTCCGGTGAGAGAGGTAGATTTCAAAGCCTGAGCCCATTGCAAAGTTGAGCAAATTTCTGCAGTTTTGCTTGCTCTCACAAGCAAGAGACGGCAGCATCACTAAGAGATACTAAGACTTGCACCTCTGTGTGCCAGCCACCTGACTGGACGACATGGATCATAGCTCGGATCTCGAATGACACCTGACTCGGGTCCTCAGAAAGCAGGCACATTCAGCAGATCATCTTAGAATGCTTCAAGGAAATACATCAACAAAAATTACCCAACTTAGTCTAGACACACACTTCATGTAAGGTTTCATTTCATGAGGGTTTACTATAAGCATGTCAGATTCGCTGCTTCCTTGGCAATAAGCACACAAAAACAATCAAAAACAAGGTTTAAGGCGATGACCATAAAGCTGCAAAATGATCATCACATGTGGAGACTTGCGTAGAATGCGCATCGCTCCGCGCAGGACTGGCAGCTCCTGCCTCATCGTTTCGCAATTAAAAATCCGACAAGTTTTGAATCGGTGACATACACCAAGTCATCCACCCGTTGGTATGGCTCACTATCAAGTCAACGTTGGAGAAGGGGGCGATGTCATCCAATGCTCCTGTGGGGACAGTCGCCTGGCACAACATCTGGTGAAAATGGCATAAACATCTGGACGCATCTTGTCTTGGCAATTCAACTGTGTCGGGGAGGCGAAATCTGAAGAAAAGCCCTGGCCACAAGTAAGGAATTAGATGGAAAATCCCTGTTGAAATTACCCCGGAGAGGTTAAGAAAAAACCGCATCACAAAAATAACTCATTTTGTTCGGCGATCAACCACCTTGTCTCTACAAAATGAAAGTTCAGACCATCATCTCGCAGATACTGGAAGAGTAAACAAAGGTCCACTAGTCCACTAGTGTCCAATTTCAATGATGGTCATTCAATTCAAAGATTCCGGCAATCAACAAGGGCGAATCATAATAGTGCCACTATATCTGGCGCTGGGGCATTGCTGATCTGAATTGATCTGGGATATTGTGAACACATCTAGGGCCTCTACCAATTGAGGGTCTCTACAAAATGGACTTTCACAAAATGAAGTCTACAATACCCTAGCCTAGCCATCCTTAGCCTATATGTTTTGGACGACCTCGAAATGTGTCGAAGTTGGGTCTCTACAAAATGAATCTGACATAAAAGTCTCTACAAAATGCATCAAAATGAATGGTTGACATCTTTTGGCCCTCTCTACAAAATGCAAGGGGCCGACTCCATTTGCAGCCCCAAGTAGAATCTCGAAAAAAATACTATGGTTTAAAGGAGTGCCAAGCCTTACCAATCTGTACAAATGGAAATTTTCGATGACGGTGTTAGCATAAAACGGCGCTACTTTGACAATGGCACACCATCGACACTCCGATGATGTCTGTCAGCTTTATTATCATGTTATATAATGTTCAGATTTGAAATGATTTGAACATGTGAAGCTCGCACATGCTGCTGGGTGATGGCTGAAAAAAAAAAACAGTGAGGACTGAACAACATTTCAAGCTACACTGAGAGCTCTCAAATGCAGTCCCTAGTCGCCTCAGCTGCAAGTGTGTACGAATTTGAACTCATCGGCTTTGCTTGCAGGCTGACGTTTCCTTTGAAGCGGCCTGCCGCAACATTTACAACCTGACACAAAGAAAAGCGAAAAGTGGGTTTCTGCAGTCTGGTGACAATGTCGCATGCCATTTTGGGAACAACCTTGTTTGTTTGCCCTTTTTACTTGTGCAAGCAAGTAAGCATATGATGCATAACTGCATAACACAAACATCTGATGCTCCCGCCTGGATCACGTCCGTCAAACTGTTCCACTCAACCGACTTTTGAAAAACTGCAGCGGCTTGAGGAACAGCCTCCAATGCAAGTACCTGTCAGGAAGCTTTGTTTTGTTGGCCTTCCTAGGTTCCTTTTGCTGTGACCAAATCCTCCTTCCATGAACGTTGAAATATCATCACATATTCATGACATGTGATTGACATAGACATACGTATACTACATGGGTTTCAAATGTCAGTTTTTTACTTTTGGCGTATGACTAAAGCTTTGGCAGCCGTACATCGGTATGTCCTTGCTGTCTTGATGGCTACCTTGGATTTGAATATGCAGAGCCAACCTTGATGCGGCGAAGACTTGGAACGGCCTGCATGCGCTTTGCCTCAAGCATGAGCACAGGGTGAGAGCCCGTCGCCAAATGTGACCAAAGTGGGATTGTTTTAGTCATGATTTGCAGCTGCATTGAGGCTGCCGCGAGCCACAAAGAACAGTCGCCAAGATTTGCACCAATCTCAATCGCATGAACCTTGAAAAGCAGAACACCAGCTTGCGGACCTGCTGGCAGGTTTTTGACGCCTTCTTGCGATTGCACATGGGTCTTGGTGCCAGGCTGCATGTGCTCTTGTTCGGTGTAAATGCCGGGCCAGAGTTTGCACAACGCGCAGAATTGATTCCTGATGGTTGTCAGGGCTTGGGTGATAGGGATGATACGAGATTATACGAATACACAAGATGACACAAGCTAGGCTGACAAATTGGTGACTAAGATCATGCATGTGAAAGAGCATGCCGGCGTGACGTTGCAATATGGCACTTTCCGCGCTCGTACGAAGTCAGATACCAATTCCCGGAAGGGAAAGACAAAGAGCTGATAGCTAATTTTAACATCGTTCCGCATGCCAACATTTTCAGCCTCAGACATGGCAGCCGAAAACTCTGCAAACGCCTGAGATCGAATTTCAACCATTGTTCCACATCACAACAAGCCCAGCACTCCCATCCAAAAGCGATGAGCTTCCCCTGTTATATCCACTGTCGGTGCACACTGGAGCCTGACCCGAAATCTGATTGCTGGCAACAACGAAGAGAAAACACAGCACATCGACATGAACCTTGCATGGCATGTCTAACTCAAGTCCCGACACTGCACCGCTACGCCTATCCAGAATCCAAAAGAGCTCGGATCCGCCAGGGAAAGTCGAGAGTTCTCCAAGCCCAAGATGGTCAACATCCCCTGCGGTCTGAGTGGGTTCAAATGGATGCCGGGGGTTGCGGTTTGACACACTGCCGCTGTGTGTCACGAGACCACATCTGGTTCTGGATTAAACAGTGAAGTTGAATCTAGCAGTGGTTGAAGAGATGGACCTTCTAGCACTTGCATCAGAAGCGATTGTGCCTCTCAGGACAAAGGACAACAAAACAGATTCAAGAGAGCCATGAGGCAATAGAGCAGGGCTCAACTTGTTCTACCTCCCTGTTTTGATGCTGATCTGACCTTCCCAACCGCTTCTTGAACCCCTTCTTGTACAGCGGGCGCCAAAACACCACCTGTTGCGACATTCGTTTGGCATTACAAAGTTCACTGAGTCAGTAGACGCTTTGCATCTCTTTGCTACCACTATCCCCTGGCATCCGCATCCCTGAATCCCATCTTCGTCTCATTTACTTACATTTGATTTACTTACAACTCCTTGCCTTTCTGCATCGCAGCCCTGCGAGCCTCAATGGCAATGATCAGTGCAGACTGACGTCAGCGGACAGGGAAACCAAACGGAACATGGAGTGAGACTGAAGCACTTGAATTAAATACAGTGAAACCAGATGGGCCACTGCCCTTGTTTTTTGCATTTGGTACGGTAACAAATATATACAAAGGGAATGCAAATATGTATGAACATGCTCTTAACTAAATTCATACAATCATACAAATCATAACAAGTCCAAACATTCAAAGAAAAACAAAGAGGAAACATGGAGTGACCTTCGATCATGATCATCCATGACTACCACAGCTCTGCAACAGCTGCGAACGATGGCACCACTGACACCAGACACAAGATGACTCAGGTATAATTGATAAGGTTTGGTGCAGGGGCAATGGAGATTGGTAATCCGCAAAGGCTTTATTTCGGTGGGGGGTTGTTCTAGGGTTCTAGGAGGTTGTTAGGATTCCCATGAAGGTCATCGACAATTCAACGATCACCAAACCCACTAGACGAAAATCATCAATCAATATTATCAATGCTTAGGACCTAATTGGACAAGCAATCGGCAATTAGATCTATTCATATCGCTTCGATGACTATTTGCGAAGATGTCAAACAATCTTAGGGCAAAAAATGCAAAACTATATAAACCAAAAAAAAATCACCGAGTCTTTCTATTGTCCTCTTGACCGCTCTAAGCTCAGCACCCAGTCTGCCACTGCCAACATTGCTGCTGCTCGTAAAACTTTGCCTTTCTCACCTTGGCAGCTGGCAAAAACAACAATACACTCAGTAGTCATTCCGCTACACTCCAATGACAAGTGGAATTCCAGTGGACTGAGACGTTTAGATTAAGAGATTAGATCCATTTAGGACCGCTCAAATCCGTTTAAGAACATTTAGGGCATCTTTCTTGTTGGAAGTGGATGTTGCATGATGCCATATTCTGCCGAGGCTCCACAACTGCTTTCTGGCTCCTGCAAGAAATCGAGACTCAGCTGCAGTGGAATGGCCTACAAGGTCACGAGAGGTAGCATGATGTAACGAGTTTGTGTGAGCCGCTTGGCTTGGCGGCTGCCTTTCATGCAATTGCCACTATGCATTCTGAGCATTCTGTTGTTTTGTTTGGACTGGCAGGGTGGCAAAGTGCCGTCTGACCTCGTTGCTCTGCACCGCTTGATGCAAAGCGTGGGAAAACGAAGTCGCAGCCTGATCTTTGTGCGTGAAGCCACAGGGAGGAAACAACCAGGCTATTGCTAATGAGTCAGTAAAAGTCAGAATGACAAAAATGACAAAAGTGTTCTATCTCTATCTTGGCAGAGTGCTGTGCAAAATCCGGCAGGGCTGTAAGCTGTGTCTCGTAGCAAAGCGAGTGCCTCAGCTGCACTGGTGTAGCACGGCAATTCATGGCAGCGGCAATTGCTTGATACCGCAGGCGAGATGCTCCAAAAATTGGCCAGCAAAAGCGTCCAGTCAGTGTGCAATTGAGTTCCTTCTGCCAATCCAAACCTTCCAACATCTTCCAACAATGTCAGTCTCCCAACAATATCAGTGTCCCAGAGTCAGCGAGCCCGCAAGTGTTCACTGGATTTCTACTGCATTCTTTTGAGGCAATGACTTAGCCACTCATTTGCCTTTGAATTAGCGATCAACCAAGTTGAACGCGGTGAGAGCCCTTCCGGGTCAGCAGCAATCAAGGCCTTAGAGATGCGAAGAAGTGGCAAATTCCATGCCTAGAGTTGCAAAAGGGAGTTTCTTGTAGCATTGGAGCATGAACCAAGCTTGCTTGCCTACTGTTTTCATCAGCGCTTCCAATATTTTCAACTTAGCACCCCCTCGTTGGGTGAACATGTGGTCCTGCATGCGATTGCATCTTGTATCATCTTAACATATGCACTAACATCAAATTAGCATGGTACAGTATTGCATCACATCATGGCAGAAAACGTCTGCCTGAGCTACAGACTGTTGACACCAAAGCGTTCAGGGTCAAGTGTGCACCCCACCATGATTCACCCAAGGATTCTTTCACTTCTGCCTTTGCAATCACACAGGCCACATCAGGGCCACATTTCTTTTGCAAAAAAAACTCATGAACACACAGGGTCTGATCTGCAGCCGAATTTGCCGGAAATCCATTTTGCACCAGTCTTCCAATCGCAGTGACATCAAAGAGAGATGACCTTGACACGGAAACATGGCACGAGTGCGGGAAGGAGTTTTGTCTCAATTTGTTGTGCCCGTAGAAATACCGGTATGCAATAGGATGCTTTGATTTGATGCATGATCAACAATCAAAAGGGCTGGCTGGCACAACAGCTTTGGGGCCCTTGTTTTTTGTTCAAAAAAAAGTTGCCTCCTTTTGTCTCTAACAGTCGTCAACCAAATCTTGCCAGCCCGGTCTGTGCCTCGAAGGATAGTCTAAGGCTGTGACTTGTAATATGAAATCTGGTAGTAGGCCAGAAAAGGAAAGTAGAGCGAGATATTCCTTTGCAAGCTGTTGGCATACTTTGAAGCCCTTTCTCGGCTCATCCATCTTGCCTCTTCAGCTCTAAGTTGTGGTGACTTTGAGCCAACTCCAGAACCACAGATTCAAATAACTCCCATGTTTTTGACACGCATATATACCACATACCGCATACTGTACTGTAAGTTCAAATAAACCACATATACTGGTATACTCTTATAGCCCACATCACTTGGTGGCAAAGCTGAAGCGAAGTTGCAGCTGTAAGGTATGGGGGCACTGGACATCCTTCCGGAAGTGTCGCTGTGCCGCTTCTGCAGCCTGCATTGCCATGATTCAATCTCGAACTTGTTCGATGTTACAGACTGCTTTAAATATGAATCTTTCAAACAAATTACATTGCTGCTGCATAGGGCATAGAGTTGGCTCTATCTCACTAAGGCTGTTTTGCTGCATCTCCATTTTGGGTTCCTTTTTGGTGAGACCTTTGCAATGAAGTAGCTGGCATACTCTGCCAGCCTAAACAGCTGAATTGTTCGCGCCAGATCGGTACAATACAACAATTTCCGCGCTTGTGAGGCGTACTGGCGCAACGAGCTACGCAAGCTCCGTTTCAGCCTCCCAAATCGTCTTGCCTCAAGCTTCAGCAGTTGCGCAGTTCGGCTCCCCTCTACTCTGCAGCTGCCACACTTACACACAAACTCTTTGAGGCTAAGAGGAACAAAGAAGCGTAAGAAGTCTGAGTCAGATTTACTTGGCAGACTCAGCACCACATGATCATGTTTTTTTTACGTCTGGATCCAGTTCTACACGTGGCCTGGTGACGATTCGCGACCTTATCAGGAGTTTCAACTCCATTTCCGCGTTTCCACATCTTTCTATAACAAGTCATATTTTCTTATTGCATTCTGCTTCTTATTGTATTCTGCATTCTGCACTTGGAAGCATTTTCCACACTTTTTCTGGGAGTCCGGCTGCGGTCTCAGCGTCTTGCCAAGGCTCTTCTCCTTCATTGCCAGTGTTGACTTTGCATCTCAAAGATGTTTGTAACTTGCCATGAGAGTCCGTCTCATGGCTTCAGCCAAATGCACAATCTAAAACTTTCAATTTGTGTCACATGAGGTGCAAAGGTAGCAATGCAAGGCTCGTCCAATCATCCGAGAAAATGCTGTCCTGTGCCACATGTGGGAGTGGCAAAGCTAATCCAAGGCTGCTGTGTATCAGTCTCCGAGCTGCTGCAGGTGGCGGCTTCTGCTGCACAGCACCAGTCTCTGTAGAGGTCGCCTTGAAAAATGCTCGTCTAGCTGCTCCTTTGGTGGTTTGCTTACGGAAGCTGGGGGTCTGGCTAATTCAACAGCCTTGCTAAAGGGTGAGAAATGCTGCTCCACGATATTGCCTTGCAACACCGTCTGGAGAATCTGGCAAAAGTCTCTGCAGATTTCATTGTTGAGGCCCTTTGGGAGTCAGACCAAGAGGACGGTACCCAGGCTTTGGAAAACGAAGTGGAGCCTCAAGGGACATGTGTGGCGAAACTCTGTGGCTCTGAACTTGCTTCACTCCACAAGGAGCATCTAGCAATCGTAGCAAGTTTCGCAGCTGGTCGCCTGCTGGGACGCGCCACGCAGCAGGACACTGAACGGCCTTCCTTGCCTAACATCGAATCGATTTGTAAAAATGGCACTGGGTTGGGATTCCAGATTCACTATGAACATATTCTACGATTGGTGTTTGTATGTCTGTATTCATTTGCATTGCGGAAAACACAAAGGAAATCCTTGTAGATCCACATGCAAGAGAGAGAGAATCCTGGACAAACATAAAAATGCCTGCGTCCGGTGACTCAACCAACACTGCACAGCTTGGTGACTGGACATACTTTTATAGAGAGTTTCCTTCCACATTTTGCTCTGGAGTTCAATCAGATACTGCTGCTTGGAGCTACCTTGCCCATCAGAAAGCCAAGGCACCCTTGGCAAATGTGAAGCTGCAGCGGGGGTGTCTCAACTCCTTGCATGTCTCTCAAATTGGCAAACAGCAAGCGATACACGTTGGGAGATTTTTTGGCATCGCCTTCGGCACGAAGATCAAATGCCATGCCAAGATTTCGCCCATTCAACATGAAGGACAACCTTGGACCTCAGTTATGTTAATCCACCCAATGATGAAACCGTGTCACCTGGTGCATTAGAACTTATATGAACTTTATCTTATGTCTGACGATTGATTGAATGTCCGGTTGCTTCAGTAGGAGAAGCATGACAGATTGAAACATTTACAAGCAACAAAAAGCTGGAAGTATAAGTCAAGTTGTTTGATCCTATTTGGTCCTAGTAGTTTACAGTGTCTGGAGGTTTGTCAAATTACTTGCAACAAATGAATACAAATGCTAGATTACAGATCATTACAGTATATATATATATATACATTATATAAGTATATGATAATATATGTAATACCTCTGGTGTTGTCAAAGTCATGGATCCGCACCAAACGGGCAAATGGGCAACTGTCCACGTCTGCCATCCTTGCGTCTGAGACACCGCATGACCCTTCTTGCCAATCCAGGAGCGCACCCACCTTAAACTAAAAACTCCCAGCTTCGAAACATGTCAGCAGAATACGAAAGCGGTCTGTCATGAAACAGTTGAATGTGGGCTTCACAGATCCTGACGAAGCTGAGGAACAAGCAACATCTCCCTGGCGGCCAAAGCTGGGCACTTCGATCAAGCAACCTCAGAGATTGTGCTGCATGATGCTGCATGCAGTGGATGCTTCAACGCATCGAATCCTCGAAGGCAATCAAGAAGACATTCCATGACATTCCAACCAGGGGTTGCGGCCTTCTCCGATCAGTTCTCCGTCGGATGAATATCCAAGCATTCGCCGCCTTAAATGTTGAAGACAAAGATGTGTGAAATCATTCAAAATAGGGTGAGGCAAAGACTTGCAAAGAGGTGTCATGCACGTTGATTTTTTCAGAGCATGATCCGTGTAGAGTTCGATCTTCCTGGTTCAGGAACACCTTCTTGAACTTGTGCCTGGATATCATTGTGTTAACGTAATGACCCAAGCTACTTCAATACAGAAACTAGTAAGTGGAGGTCGTAAAGGGGATGGGCATCATGTTCATCATTTATTCATCATGTTGTTTGGGCACTGCGAAAGCAGCCAGAAAGCATGGGCATAAAGTCAACAAAGCCATAAAGCCAAAGAATACGTGTGTACACAGCAGAAAATCCAAAAGGAACAATCTGCTCAAAATACCTTGGCAAGTTTGGGCCCTACCCTGGCTTATTCTTTTTTAATCTATTTTATATGTTAATTTCAATATATTTCAATGCTGTCCATGTTGTCTACCAGCTGAGCTTTGAACGCCGCACTCCGACCACTGCTTGCAACTGAGGATGGTAGTACCAAAGCCTGGGAAAAACGGGCTCAAGGGTCCAAGTGATGAAGATGACTCTCTGAATCATGATTGAGACTGCCGTTTATATGTTCAACGAATGTTGCACTCTGTCTTGGATGCTTCGCATTTACTAATGACACAACAACAATCGATACTAGATTCGAAAGATTGAGGCCCTGACCGGGCTCCAGCCAACAACCAAAGAACAACCCCGACGCAGCTCAACCTGCATTTTCATAAAAGAACTACGAGTACCTAAAGAAAGGATAAGAATTGTATGGGTTGATGCATTTTCACTTGTTTCACTCACTTTGGTATGGGAGGTATGACGGAGCCAGGAATTGATCGACTTGACTCGAAAGCGTGATTGCCTCGTATTGGTATTTGCCCCCTGCCACGAGGGGCAAGCCCTTGATGCCACCAGATGCGGTGACGTTAGGACCAGTGCTGCTCGATGATGGGTCACACCTGTACAAGAGCTTGAGGTAGCTGACACTTCAAGCAACTCTATGCAACTTTTCATGAACGACGTTCTATTCTCTAAGTGCTTGGCTGCGCACGCAGGCCATCTGAAGACACCTGTATGCCTTGCTGGATTGAAAAGTCTTGCAGGTCCGAAATCGAATCGCCAAACAATTTATTCGCAGGTGAATCCTGAAAGTGGGAGACTGCATGTCTTTATTAGATTCTATTGGATTCATAGGCGATGTCAAATGTCAAGGTCGATACTATCATCTTTTTGCAGCTGGTTGAAGCAGAACGATCCAAGCTCTTCCAGAGTAGCCTGTTTGATGCCAAAACTTGGATGATAGCATTGGTTCTGATACGTTCACCCTAAGCATTCAAACGGAGCCTCAAAGCGGCGGGCTAATGCTCGCATATTGGGCCCTGCTTTCTGTTTCCTTGAGAGATTTTGCATTACAAAGCAATGCCCATGCTGCAATGTGCAAATATGCACAGCAAGAATGACATCGCAAGAAGATGTTATGCCCGTCTTTCGCAAAAGAGTCGGAAGAGCAAACTTGGACCACGACCGGGGACCCTGAGCCTCTTCTTCTATTAGTTTGCGGTGCCATGCTGCCTCCAAACGGAAATGAAACCAATAGGAACAGGTTAAAAAGCAGGCAAATTAGTCAGTCGTTGAAATCACAGGTGCCATATAGGTTGGCCTTGATCTCTTTCCATTTTGCAAGTTCTATTCTTCGCCGCTTCTCATGAGGAGGCAAGTAGCGCCTAGCATCCATGACGTTGAAAGAGCGCTCCGACCACAAAGAACACTCCAAGGCTGCGACACTTGCATGGAATCGGATGGTGGGGTCAGAGCTTTCCTTTTCTCACCCTCCACGCAATGAGAAATTGAAATTGAATCAATCATTGAGAATAAAGAATCTAAATCCAGGCCAAACTCTACTTAGATGTGTCATGCTGTGTCCAAATGAGCCCAGCCTTACTTTCTGCCCCGACGGCTGGGACAAGTTGTGGCCTGCGTCAGTACTTTAAGTGCGGAGCTAGTACACAAGCATGAACAAAGAATGTCTACCCTTAAGACAGTATCATATCAATGTATTTTCGAAGATATTCAAAGCAGAAAAGCATCAGAAGGCATCTGAATATACAGATTGGCGAACCACAGAGTTCTCCAGCACAGCCTGCTCCGTAGTCGAGCCACCTTTGCAACGTGGAAGAGTGTGCTTAGTGTGTTTGCTTGGCTTTGATCAAAGGTACTCTTGCAGTAGAACAGTGTAGAACATGTCCGGTTGAATGTCCCCCTCTTCCATTTGTAGAACATTGTCGGCTCCCGGAACGCATGGCCCCTAAACGTGCGCCTCTAAATGTACGTATAGCAACACTTATGTGGTTGTCTAATCTACAAATCTGTTCACCACTTGGCCGAGCAACTGCTGCAAGAGTCCGACTCTTTTCCGGGACTAGTCGAGCTCGTTTCAGTGGAGGGCCTTCTTGATCCTGCCGAGCTCATGTTCCGTGACATTTTGTGCAAGAAACATCAGTCAACATCATCGATTAGATAAAGGTATTCTATCGAATTTGGTCCTGCTTTGTGCTGCCAAATGATGCAGTCTATCACAAAGCTTAAGAACTGTGCGAGCTTGTGATGTTGTGTGGGGAATTGTCATCCTCTGGCCATCATCATCATCATCATCATCATCATCATCATCATCATCATCATCATCATCATCAACAAATCCACATACCATAATCATTCAGCACTAACATCATCTTCTTTCTCTGATCCTCCTCCTCATGATCAAATAATCATCGCATTATCATCCCACCCTGATTTCAATCTCCAGGCGATGTCTGGCTCTTCCCCCCGGCCTGAGAAAGTTGAGATGCAGGAACAAGGGATGCTGTAGAAGTATGCTGCTCCTGGCAAGGGATAGGAATTGGAAGAAAAGAATTCAAGTGTATACTTTCGTGAGATGTGCTGCGTTGGCTTTCGTGCGGTATTTGAATCCAGCTCATGATCAGTACATCGAAGAAGCAACGGCTCAGTTCTAATGCTTTGTTCTTATTGTAATTACAAACAAGGCATGCCTTCATGCATCATCAATGTTGCATGCTTAGCTGCTAAGAAGGTTGCACTAAGTGCAAACAATAAAATGAGTTGAAACATGCTTTCCACATCTAAGCTGAAGTCTTTCCACCTTCCACAGTTGAACTTCTTGGAAAGCTGCTGAGTTGAGTCCTCTTCCTCCTCTTCAGCTTCTTCAGCCATGGCTTCCTGCTCTGACCTTGGACTTTTCCATGCCGGGTAAATTCGTCAAAACCCGGTAGAGTCTTAAGTGGCTGGAGTGAACTGAGAAAACGGCAGCTCCTCCAGATCAAATGGACCATCTTCATCAAGGACCTCTTGGTCAAACTCCATATCCTCAATGTCCTCCAAAAACTCCACCTCCCCATCTTCCACGAGCTCGACCTCCTCTTCACCCTCTTCTCCAAATTCCTGTTCTGCCTGTATCTCCAAAGCTTCGTTCAAGTCGGTATCGCCACCAACCTGAGCTCCACTCGGTCCACAGAGGTGTCAATGGGTACTTGTCACAGTGAGCACCTCCAAATTTTCGCTCCACCAAGGCTGGCCATCTTCCTGTGGTGCTTCAAGAAAAACCGTCAGGAATGCATATTGAACGGCTTTCGCTTCTTTGAGTCTGAGAAACAAGATCCAATGTTTGCAAGACTGTGAAATTACAAAACCTTGCTACTAAAGAAACTGGCTCAACTGTCCTCCACA
This sequence comes from Breviolum minutum Mf 1.05b.01, assembly GCA_000507305.1. Taxonomy (NCBI): domain Eukaryota; class Dinophyceae; order Suessiales; family Symbiodiniaceae; genus Breviolum; species Breviolum minutum. The sequence goes on from DF239243.1 coordinate 151,970, forward strand.
AAGTTCTCCGCATCAATCTCGGCAGCCAGAAGCTCCTCCTGACATCTCAAGGGCCACACTCGTGGTAGTGAACAACAGGCTACTGCAATCTACTGCACCACTGGCAATCAGCTACGAATCTCAAATCCTGAAACCTGACTTGTCCCAACTCGTGGGCTCGTCCTCAATCCTTCGTACCCGACGTTTCACTCGCTTTCGAAGGCGCCGTGCCTCGCATAGCACAAGTGGATACGAGCGGCAGGAGTGGCAAAAGCAAGGAGATTGGATAGGAAATGAGGCGCTCCGATCTTCCATGATCTTCCCATCTTCCTAAACACTGGTGACTCTGCCAGGTTCCACAAAATCGGATTTTCGTCGTGCGCCACACTCTGGTGCACTATGGTGCACTTGCACTTTACTTCTTCAAGGGCCTTTGTCCCCAGCGAGAGATCACCTTCCGTGGGAGCCAAACCATTTCCTGCATGCATTTCACTGCAAACACTGAGAAAAACATGACCAGAACATGGCACGACATGAAGTCATCAAATCAAAGCCCCCATGCAGCATACGCGAGAAGGCCCTGTTTTTTCAAGGTTTGATTGTTTCAGAAAACAAGTCTTCTGACGAGCTAACCTTGCTCGATCTGAACCTCATCCTCAATGATCAAAGTCCTTGCAGAAGCGCTGCAGTGATGTGACCGGTTAGACACAAACAAAGCTGGAACTTCCCCACATAATTTATGTGGGGCCCCATGTATATCTCCCTCAAAAGGCTGGCATCTGGCATTTGGACCTTTAAACCTTTGATGTTCAAGTCTCCCAGTTGGCAAGTCTTCGATGGTCGGCATCATGCATACTTTCACCCTTCAATTGGTAATACTTTTTACCATTTTATACCACTATACCACAATTGTCCGTAGATTTTACAAGAACAGTAAGCAAAGTCCATGGCATTTGGTTATGAACAAACATGTAATGTATATACAAATTATGAGCTGCAGGGGCTGGGTGAGCTGATGAGCCCTGAGTTTCCAGCTCACCACGGGACCAGGCTTCCAGCAGCTCAGCATCACGGAGAAGGCAAGCCTCAGACCTCATAAGATAACTAAAGCAAAGACATGAAAAAATGATGGTTTTCTCTCACATGAGACTATCAGACTATCTGTATCCACACTTTTCAACATGTGTAACATGTATAAACACCTTAAACATCATTGTGCATCCAAATCTGGAGTCAAAGCCTCGGTCCCAGTTTGCTAAGATTTTTGCGCCGCTGCATGAGATAGGAGCTGCGTCTGGACAGCCTGGACGGCACAAAATATGTCAGCAAAATAACTGACAAAACGTACGTAAAGGGTGAGTCAGAGATAGTCTGAAATGATGCTTTAAGAATCTTTAAGACTTAAGATGTTTGAAGTCTAGATTTAAATTCTGTTCCGCTCACTTGCTATAACTTTCTAGAATAGCATAAAGTATCAGGGTACTTTTACATTCCCGTATGCAGCTGCTTCCCAGAAGGGCCATGACTTCCTGTGCCTAGAAATCCAATGATTCAAGTGAGTGGAGTAGACAGGAGGTAGACAGCAGGTAGACAGGGAGGAGACAGTCTGAGTGCGGGGGAAGTTTGAATTGTGCCATGCATGAAAGTAGCAAATCGAGAAATCGGTGAGGAAGTTTCAAGAAAGCAAACGGAAGTGTCAATGGCCAATGCATTACCTGTTTTTCAACCCATGACAATTTCTCAGCTTCAAGGCCTCTTTAGCTTCCGGAGCAGGAACGATGCGCGTCGACGGTCTCTCTTTTCTGTTTGATCGCCTTCCTGACAACGCCAATCGAATTGCATAATCCAAACGTAAAAATTGATTTAAAGTTCCAAGCTGAAAACAGTCCATGTTAGACCAAGGCAAGTTCCAGGAGGCAAGGCGTCTCTCACAAACGTGATGTCAACATCTTCATTCTCTTCATCTTCCGGCACCACCTCATTGGAAAAGGCGGGAGAGGTGATGCTGGCGGCAGAGATTCATTAGCTAGTTGGCTGAATTCAAAACATTCATGACATCTCCTTGCTATATTCATACTTCATACTGATTCACCTTCAGTCACTTCACCAATTTATATCAATTTATTCTATACTTTCCGGTTCCTACAATGCGATTGGGATACATTATGCCTGCAGAAGACCCATTTCGTATGTTGTTCTGCAAAAAATCAACGCTCTACATACCCGTCCTTTCTGCGCGAAGACTTTCGCGATGGTTGCAACCTGGCAAAGCTACGTGAATTGACAAGTAACACTCATTTTCTTTTTGACCACCACCTGCACAACACTTTGCTTGCTACTTGATGTGACTACGAATTCCTCATCAGTTTAATGCAAGTTCAGCCAGTCCATTGCTGGAACTGTTGGCTGTGATGATGAACTATAAGCACATAGTTGTGCTTGGTTTCTATGGCCTTTGCTTCTTGCCTGATCGCTTCAAAACGCCCCGCTGAAACTGGGGGCCTTGTCTCTGTTAAAGCGATGTCCAAGTCATCCGCGTCAACCACGCTTTGCAGCGGTGCAGCAGAGAGGCGGGCTCTCCCAGAAATTCCATTCCTTGTGACCACAACAAAGTGAAGTGAGAAGAAATGAGAATAGGAAAACTCGTTGATGTTCACTGTTTTGAATATTTTGGGCCGCGACGTTCCGTGCTTCTTGAGACGTGGCACAGCAGCTGATTTGGCCGACTCGCCATAGCCATAGCCTTTCAACTGCCGCTGCCACGGCTGGACACCAAAATATTCCCACACGATGCAAACACTTCGCATCGACTTATCTCCATTGTACGCTGCTCTAAGGCGGCAAACCTTGAGGGCGGCGGTTGTTCGAATCTGATACCTCAGATCGAAGAGAAAATTCATCGAGACGTCAACACAAATATCAACAAACAACACTTAACTACCCGTTGACATCCAACATCCCCCCGCAGTGGTACGTGCAACACGGCGTGTCTTTCCAGAGGTGCTAACAAGGTCAGTTTGAGTTGGGGGGCGCCTTTTTCATGCACGTAAAATGCATGGTAGGTTTAAGAAAGCTGTACGCCGTTGTCTACACGCAACACAGCCAATTGAGTGCAGCCGTGTCTTTTTGACAGTGTCAAGCCTGACATGTGAGCATGGGTAAAATGTATATGTCTACTATAGTATATACATTGGTATTTTACAACTGCCCTAGCAGCTCAAACGGCCCGATTCGCAGGTCAGCTGTGCGTGAAAAACACTGTGGGCAACCAGCACGAATCACTGCAGTAGCAGCTTGGTTGTCCTGGATAACGGCACTGAAACCTCCGTCAATGTTTCTACAATTTTGTGTATGTCTAAGACTCTAAGACCTTTTGAAGGGTGAAAGGGAGGATTTGCTGGAGCTATCAGCTCGATGGCCATGAGATGGGGTAAAAATATCGCCGTGCATGCAACACATGTGTATCACTCCTACTTTTGGCTGTGCACGCAGATCCCCCGCTTTCATCGCAGAGTCTGGAGTACCATGCAGATAGCTAGTCAACCTTAGCCTTATCTTATCTTTTGACGCTCCTCCAAAGCGTCCACCTCCTTACCCGGATTTGTACAGCGAAACTCAAGTCGGGTCTTGCAAGTCGCAAAAAGCCAAAGGCAACGCTTCAGAATTCTGCCCACGCCTGCGCTTCGCCGTCGTTTTCAACTTCCTTTTATCCTTGATTCAGACAAGCAAGGCGCGCTTACTTTTGGAAGTTTCTCCTTTGGGGTTCCAGGCAACTCACACTGTAGATCAAGTACCCCCTTTGCATATGCACGCATCTTAGTTGCCATGGCGCTTACCGTTGGTGTCCAATGAATGGAATGGACCGGGCTCTGCCCAAGATCTTCCAGTCTCAGAGACAAATTCTTCACGATCAGTTTTCCCATGCTGGCCTTGTCACTTCCCACGCCTTTGGATACCAGCACTCAATGACGAATTGTCAGAGAAGTGCTGGATTAGATGAAGGGAATTTGCAGATATGCACCTGGTTTCTTTCTAGGCAGTAAATTCTTGCTCCTAGGGCCTAAAGCACAACCTGCGAAGCAAACGTGACGGAGTCCTAAACGCTGTTCGAATGCTTGAATTTCGCGAAGTATCCGAACTCGCTCGGCTTGCTACTTCGAAACAGGCAACGCAAGGTTCACCATACGTTTTACAAGCCGCCTCTTTCTGATTTCAATTTTTTGTTCCCACGATTTGCCATGCTGATGAATGTTGAAGTTCTGTAACAGCGAATGAAATGTGCATGGGCTGCATGGGATAGACTTTCGAAGTGTGATTGGATTTGTCCTCGGACCTGGTCAACCTGTCGCGCATTTGACGCGTGGACTACATTCTTTGTCAATCTGTGGCATTTGATGCGTGCCTGCTGACCGTCTTGCCCTCACAGAATTTGCACCACAAGCGTGTTCAAACAATATGTTGTTAAATGCTTGCTTCCTTATCGGTCTTTTCAAACTTGTCGTCACATGTGTTGTTTAGTTTGCCCGCCGACGCTTCTTTCCATTCTTCTCCTACAAGTCCTGCTGACGTTGACAGATTTAGTTCACCCCATGGGCTCGACACGAGTTGGACATTTTGCATTTGAATGAATTCGACACTAAAAAACATGGTCAGTTTATATATTTGCAGTGTATATATATATATATATACGTATAGATATGCATAGATATGCAAAAATGCTGGGAAGAACAAAGTCTGTCCCGAATCATTGATCCCGGTGCAGGCGGCCCCTGCCGCGGAGCGGCATGAATATCAAGAGTTTTGTCTGCCAAAAAAAACTGCAAAAACCGCATTTACTGTATGTGCATGTGTCATCTTTTGCCCTTCTTCCACAATTCCATGTCTTCTGCTTGACTCCTTGACCCTTATTAACCTGAGAAACTCGCCCGGCGAGTATGGCCGCGAGGAGCCGGCATTAGACACCCTCTCTACTACTACATTTGTCCAGAAGAAATGTTTTCACAAAGAGATCCTTCAAAACCAGAGCTGCAGCGGGACTTGTTCATCTTTGGTCACTGCATTCAATGCAATGTGCTGGGCTCTTGGGCTCTCAAATCCCAGTTTACATCATTGGACGTCATTGGATATGTTTGTGCTGCGTTTGGACTTAAAACCTATTTGTTTGTCATTTGAGACATGATTGTCATGGTAGGCTTCAATCCCGCCTCTGAGCCAAGGTTTCAAGCAAGAACATCAAGCCAATGCTGGTGCCCAAGAAGGCCAGGTGCAACGGAACGTGCATTCTGGCTGCAACGAACACTTCGCTCAGCGACCCCTGACCTCTTTGGTCTGAACTTCCTGGGGAGGCTGCTGTGCCCCTGGCGAAAGGATTCTGTCAAAGGTTGACGACCTGTCCGATTGAAAAAAGCCATCTCTGAGTATGTGCAGCTAGGAAGCCATCGGCTGCCGGAACATCTGAACGAACTTCCTCATGCAAAGTGCAACTCAAGGTCTGGGCCGCAAAATGGTCTGCGCGTTGCTGTAAAAAAAATCGCATCTTTGATCTGCCCAAAAATATTGAACACGGTCACGACAGTCCTCAGCAGGCTTTTCTGTTGTGGCATCTCCACCAAAGGTTGGAGAAGCAGAGCGCTCCTGGCAATTACCCTTTCCACATGTCTGGAGCAGATGGGTTCACAACGCGCTAAAATGCCGTTTTGTTGTTGCGAACGCAAAGACTGCAAAGTGTTGTAAGCCGGTCACCCGGTATTCACAGAAAAAAATACAAATTACATTAAACTTAGTAGATATATGTAGATATATACTCACAACTGCAGGATCTCACCTGGGAAGCGTCAACAACTCATCCCTCTCTCCCCCATTCAGGATTCCACACCTCTCTATCATTGGCTCCCCCAGGCGTTGCACCCAGTGACACCTGGCCGCAAAACATCCTACAATATCCTACCATCTTCCGTGGAGGTTGAAGCTCATTCACGTCTCGTCTATGGATCTTGATGGGATTAGTGGGCATACTATGGCATACTGACGGCCTCTGCTGCTGCGTCCTCAGAGGCAATACTGGATACAAGGCAGATGTCACTTTTTCACCTTACCCTTCACGATGCTTTGTCAAATGCAGGGGGATGCTTGGTCTGGTCTTGGATACTGTGGACATCATTCGGGGAACTGGCTTGGCATCTTGCGTAGTGTGTTCTTCCAAATACAAAGACGTCCACATACATGATGTCATTTTCAATATTCTCAGAGCCCTGCTTCTGTGACAGAAGACTGATTCCCTGGAGGAGGGGCACAAGATCATCAAAAAGCGATCCGAACTGATCATACGAGAGCATATTTGGCATATCCCAGCATCTCTCGATTTCATGTTGCCACATGCTGCCATTTCATTGTTGGTAGCTTCGCATTTCGCCTGATGGCTCTGGTGAATCTGGGTTGTCTGCGGGAGCCGCTTCTCCTCCTTGGCCATTGCTAGAAGAGTGTGCAAAGGTCTACAAGCTGCAAATTTAGAATTTGTGAAAAACGTTCATCATCCATCCATATCCAAAAGCTCCCCACCTTGCTCAATACCAGCTGATGTCAACTCATCTGCCTCAGATTTTGGAAACTGAATATGTTTCTGCATCCTTCGACCTTCGCATCCCAAGTTGTCTGAGGATCAGGGCCTCTGTTGGCTCGGTGGCACCATCGGTTGGAGTGGTCGAAGTCATCTTCTGCGAAAGCTCAGCAAGAAGCTCTGCCTTCGGGTTTGTGAGCAAATACCAGATGTAAAAAGTATATCTATATACAATTATCAATTATGAATTATTGTATAGATCTATAATATAAACTATATAACAACAAATGAATAATAAATGAAACACTTCAAAACGTATGAAGGATAAAATGTAATAGAATACAGAAAATACATCAAATTACATTATTACATGAAATGTAGATACACAATCCGATTTTTGTTGAGTCACTCCAAGAGTGCTTCAAGGTCGAGCCTCAAAGATTTCTCGGATGCGATATCCTGGATCCTCGTCATCGTGATACTCATCTCCAACATCCCACACCTTGTTGGAAGGCTGTGAATGGGGGAAATGCCATCGCCAAATGTCGTGGGTCCCCTATCGGTTTTCCAGGTTTTGAATATGGGTTATGGGGTATCGGTTTTGGGGGGTCCCCTATCGGTTATGATTTTGTCGGCTACTCATATCTGGAGCCTGTATGGAACCTGTGGCCGGTGGCAAACAGAACAAGTTCAGGTGTTTAAGACTGAATTGATCAAATTTGTGTTTCTACAAAAAAGGTGTGAAGTTTCGTAAGTGTTTAAAGGATCCTCAAAAAACAAACAGGTAGAAAATCTATGAAAGTCTGTCGAAGTCCAAATGTAGTATATGCTGGGGGGGGCAGTCCCCTGATGAAAACTCGTAGAGTCTAGAATGAGAGGACCTTCTCCAGTAAGGTCTAGAATAATTATTCTAAAATGCTTTAGGACTCAGTATAGACCTTTGCACGGCTGGCCTTCCAGGCCAGGCATTCCAGACCCTTTGTAGTTGAGGGTATAATATTCGGGCGTGGTAGGCCAACGTAAAAGCCGAAGAAACCAGGTCCAAACAGCCCATCCAAAACACACGATGTGGTCTCTCGCTAGGTCATCAAGCGGATGTCTGAGGTGCATCTCTCCGCTTGGGCAAATAGTGGGATGACCTCAAGAAAACTGACATGGGTCACTATGATAAGTTCCAATCTGAAAGTGCAAGAATTCTTTGGGGCTGTCATGACCCACTGCATCTGAGACCAAAACACTGCCGGCTCAACCGGCTCAACCGGATTTTGAGTTTGAGCCTTGGAAGGGAGGTCAGTTTTAAGCATGGCTTGGTTTCAAGGTTTCCCATGACCCAGGAAAATGATTTGGCAAGCTATATATTCAGTGTTTTATCTCCTGGAAAGCCAAGATACAAAGGCTCGGTGATGAGGATGATTTGGTTTTGGACAGCTAAGATATCACCCAGATTTGGTCTTTTTTGGAAATCCTGAATTTAATAAACTAATGTCGCTAGGAAACCATGCAAAATACATCAAGACTCAATACACTGCAGGGTTCTGTAAATCAAAGAGAAACTTTTGGTAAGCACTCGGCATCTGCAGCTGGCAGAGGGGGTGTAGCCTTGCCAATGCATGCGCTGGTGCCGGTCACAAGTCATCTCTTACTTCTGGCAACCCGTCCCCACCTCTGACTGCGGTTGCATCTCTTTTTGGATACTTTCCCAAAACCTACCGTTGGCACATGGTGGCATAAGCATATTAAGCATGACAGGCTTGAGCTTCAGCGTACAAACTGCCCACTCTCCACGGCTTCTCTGCCAAGAAAACTACGCATGCTGCAATGATACCTGCTGGTGTCGACGTCGCTGATGTTCAAGATGCTCCCCGTGTCAACTTGCTTCGGGTCAAGCACAATGTCCTGTGCATTCAAGAACTTCTGTCTGCCATTAGCTTCCGCGTGAGCATGTTACATGAGCGCTCCGTCACGTCGAGCTTAGGGAAGGCTTCGCTTTTCAGAGTCGTGTCGATACACGTGAGAAGCTTATCATCTGACAAACACTGCCTTGGCACAATCTGTAGAAGCAAAACCGAAGTTTCTGTTCAACATGCCAGCAATATGCAAAATGATGCATTCAACTAGTATGACACCAATTCTGTACATTTGATTTGTGGCAAGCAAGCTCAGGTGACAGCCCCGTCGCCATGAGCTTGCGGAGGAGGTTGTCCAAAAGATCGTGAACAAAAGCCTCCGTCACTTTGATACGAAGCTCACACGAAACGAGGCAAGCGCGAGCTCTTTCAAATGGTCTTTCATGACACATCTCGGTGCAACTTGGCATCATCTTGCCTATGCCTACATATCCATGAATGTAACATATGCATACATATAAAAGGCCTCAAGGTCATTGCTACATGATTATTGTTGCAGTGAATCATCACTCCTACTACACAAATCAAAGATGACCTCTCGAGCAGTTTCGCTCTTTGGCTTGATGGCCTGGAAAATGCATCGGTGCAGCCAAGCAAAAATCCAGAACACTTGAGGTTTGATCAAGGCTTCAATGGATACAGTACCAAGAAGAAGATAGAATACCAATAGCAGTTTATGTTGACAAGAAGAACATAGATTGCTCCAAACGAGAAGGAAAGTACAATCTGAATATCTGTATAAATTGCTCAACCGGAACCAGGTTGCATCATCCCCGTCACCGATTAGTGAAAGTTCATGGCTCTATGTGCCTCCAATTCAGTAAGCAGCAAAGCACAATGGTCCACGTGGCTTCGAAAGCGCTGAAGAACTCCCTGGAGATTCAAGACGAAATGGCTGATGCACAGGATTCACAAGAACCAATTGCAGCTGCCAGCCTCTAGAGAAGGAACATGTTCACTGCATTGAGCCTTGGCATGAGATGAATCTGACCCCTTGAAAATGCGTTATGGGATGGTTGTGGGTATAAGATAAATGCTGAATGGGCCCCAAAAGACTTTCCCAAGCTGCTGAGTACTTGATGATAGAAAGGAGCGGAGTTGTTTTACAGCATCCACCAATTCGGGCTGACATTTTTAGAAACGCAGCTGTTTCTTTCAGCTCAAAACGAAGAATTCTGAGGGTGCAGCAATAATAGCGTGTGCAGCCGTTGTGAAATGACATTGCTCCAGGAATTGCGCAATCAGCTCGAAGATTTGCACTGAACCTAAAAGTGTTCCACGTGTTCCACTTCAATCTACAAGTGCATGCAATTACAGTGCAATGGCAGAATGATTGGCACCGTCTCGCTTGTAGTTCCCTGCCTTTGTCCACAGATTGCATTGCCATTCTATGACGATTGGCACAACGGCAAATCACAAGGCGGAAGCTAGATTGGTTTGCCGCACTGTGTGCTGAGAGAAAACTTTCAAGCTGGGGACGATTGAACGACATTGTCTTTATGGAGCAGCAAGTGTTCATGGTACCTTTATAATCCTTTATAGACTCTTAGGACTGCTTCAGGTTCATTGGATCAATTTGAGTCTTGTTGTCAATGAATTGGATTGTGCAAACATGCCCAGTAGCAAGTGCTGGTCTCACAATCTATCAGAGTGTAGAGATCTGGAACTTGAAGCCATGCCCAATGAAACCATCCAATGGCTGAGAAGGTCGCCAGACAGATTGGTGCGTACGCATTGAAAACTTCATTAGACTTGATGGAACAAACTGCTGAAAGAATAGCATGATGCGCGAAGTCTGCCCAAACTGGGAGTAGGCCGGGTAGGCACGCGCAAACTTGAATAGGAGCTCCTTCTTCTGTGGGTGCCTTAATAAGATGAACATGCTCTGGTTCCGTCCCATTTGTTGCACCAATCCAGATCTTACAAGGCTTTGACAACCTTTCTTTGACAAATCATGCTATTTTCTTTTCATCATGCACCACGAAGTATTTTTGTCCCAACCATTCTAATTATGTATGTTCCCAGGTATATATATATATATGTACGTATATATATATATATAATGAAATTGTACAACAAGTCAAATGTCGCAAATCTTGGCCTGGTCCAATTGCTTGAGAGCCTTCACGCGGGTGGCAATTTCCTGTTGCAAGTTTTTCATCCAGAGGCGAATCGGAGTCGGCTGGAAACACTCATTAGACACTCATGATTCGATTTGAATACCCGATCTGCCTGGAAGCAGAAACGGTACGTATGCCCACCGTATAATTGTCAAAAACTATCTGCAACTGCAACACTTTGGTTATTCTGCATGCGTTCAGGAGGCATGTACTATAGGGATCTATAGGGGTGCTTCTTGCGGAACCGTGTGCATAAAGGGATCATGTCGTATCGTGACAAGAAAGCAGAATGGGACTGCGGAGCTGCCTCGCTCTGCAATGTGGCACCATCTGGAGCTTTTGGTAGAATTGCTTGCTCTTTGACAAATGTGCTCAGCACCTGGCTCAAGGAGTAGGGAGGGCACTAGAAATACCTTGAAATGCAATATCAACATGTTTTGGAACAATTTCCAGAAGGAATTGTTTCTGTCTTTGATGTTTTGCATCAATTTACAAGACCTCCACAAGCCCGCATGCATCCTTGGGCTTTTCTGCCTCAGCCAAAGTTCAATTGACATGAACTGTTTGCTGCAAAATGTTTCGATAAACAAACGACACGATATATACTCCATTGGATTCATCAGAGTAAGAGCTCGGCCACCACTCTGTCAATGACTTTGCCAAGATGAGCATATACATTCTGTTCAGGCGACAAGAAGCAACAATAGGCGTCATCGGCGATATAAGACTCTGGGAGACGTGATGGCATCACACGGACCGGAGGCTCCAAGCATTTCAATGCGAGATTTGCAACAATCGAAGCAACATCAAGAAAATAAATTAGCAAAGTTGAAGGAAATAGAGATATATCTGAGATAGCAGAGAAATTGTCAATAACTGTATCGGGTCCATGCCTCCTTCTTTAGGTAAGCCAGGTCTGCGTCTGCAGTGCCCATCTGCAATTGAGAACAGAAGCTGCAAAGGTGTCAGAAGACATGAACAACGACGTGCAAAGGAGACTCAGTGTGTCAATCGTTCAATCACATGTACGTATATATTGAATGGTTGGATCGGTTTAGACATTCAACACACGCAACATGCATATAGATAGATCAACGACAGGAAGATACACGCATTCTAGAGATTCTAGAGTGGTGTCCCTCACTAAGTGGCGAGGATGTTTGATATCGATTGATATAGTTTGACCTTGCGGTATAGTTCGGCTGGCGGGATTGATAGATGGACAGATGGACAACAGAAAAGAAAGGGCCAATTTTTGGAAGAGCATTCGAACCGTCGAAAAAGATCCTACCTTAACAAGCTTACATTATCGAAAACAGCATCACTACTAAACACAGAAAATGTTTGAAGCAAAGATGGCACCTCTGCTGAGGCACACCTGCCTAGTGCCCAATTCAGACTACAAATTGAGCCAAACTCAGCAATGGAAGAATGCGAAAGCAAGGATGGATGTCTGTTTTTGCGGTATGTTTTCAGATTGAAGAATTGAAGATGCTTCTGTGTGATTCATGTGATTCATCTTGTTTGTTTGGCGATGTTTCTCTTTTTCATTGAAGCTCTGCGCTCCAGTCGCGACCTTTGCGCTGAGCCACCACCTTCGTTCAGCACCATCACCTCGGTATGTATAGAATCCAGAACAAACAAACAAAATATGCAAACATATGTTCACTCTTCCTTTGTCTTTGGAGGCTGCACTTTTGGCTTTGCACAAGCTTGCTTAATATCATCATAATTTTCGATATGCAAACATCATGATAATTGACACGTGTGACAAAAAATTCTGCGTTTCTCACGTCTCACGGGTTCTTCTTGTTGAACGCAACCATGGTGGAGCTTGAACCGGGCCTTTTGGTTTTGCTTCAGCCTTCGAGGCAATATGCGGAGAAGATTATTGAGCTGACTGGCTCCTTTCTAGAAAACAATGCAATGAAGAACGATGGAAACAATGGAAACCGTAACTGGATTTCATTAACTACTATTGATTGCAATTCTCACTGGAAACATGCAAAGTTTCTGTTTGGGCGCAATCTGGCTACAATATATAATGTTCAGGCTCCATGCGCTTGGAAACTCCAAAATGTTTAAAATTGAACCTTTGGTGAGCAAGACATCGGAAAGGCATCGCTGCTCTCACCAATACGTCTTAACAATTTAAACCAATATATTCAATATGAAAAATGTGTCACGTGTTGGCTGGACCTTCACAATCCATTGTCCGTTAAAACAGGGCTTCATGGTTGGGAGTTTTGAGGCCTCTGTGTAGCCGCCGTCAGCGCCACCTGTGCCACCTGTACCATGATGATACCACCAGAGCTTTGTACAAAATGGAAGCCACCATGTCAAAGTGGAAACCACACCATCGTGAAAACTAAACTATGTGTAAGACTAGTCCGTTTGAGGGACATCTAAGACTGGCATGATGCATGGGAAACTAGTGCGATATACTTACAGCATCGCCTTGTGAATACAAGGTGTTTTTCCCCCCTGATTTTACCAACTCTATTCTAGCATGGATGGACTCATGGCATGTTCACGATCAGAAGTTGTACAATTTGAAGTTCATTGAGTTAACCATTGCCTTTGCAGCTTTGGGCAATGTGGCTTTTCCCTTTTCGGTTCCAGGGTCTAGGACGATGGAAATTTCTACCGTCTCCTGTGGATTCGAAAGATGAATTGCGCTTGTCCTATGCCTTTGGCTTTGATCAAGTTTCTTAATTGGGGTGTGATGTGTTGTTTTCTAAAGAGGCAAAGGCTTCTTCGGGAATCATTGTGCCATCTGATGGTATCAGCGTCCGATTTCCTGTTTCCATTGTACAGCGGATCCGGGATGAGGCGACCTCTTTCTTTCAACGTCGACCATATAGACGTTGTGCCGACTTAACTCGTCCACTGTGACTTGCTTGACAGACCATGGGCTCGCTTGCGGGGTGGGTGCTGCACTGCTGCTGGCCCTGCACGCTTTACCCATCAAATTGTCCCCATTATAGTGATAAGCCTGCTGAGCGTTGGTTACCTAAACCATGGCCACTCAAATTAAAGACAAGAGATGCATGACCCAGAACCTGACCACCCAGGTGCATGCTGTGACCACTGACCTTGTGCCGGTGCAGTGGCTTTTTCCTCCTTGCGAGGGTGAAGTATAGGAGAGGTGAAAATTGCCAACACTGCAGCTGTGCTTCTCGGAGAACCAAAATCTGGGCAGGCGTCCTTTTGTGAGCTCACCATGCATCGCCCCATCAGTGAATCCAACCAGTCGTCCTGGCGTGCAAATGATGGAGAATGTCCAGTGCAAAAAGTGGGAGCTGGAGTGAAGCTGACCTCCTCTTTTGCAGCTTCTTTGGCTTTGTTTTCCTTCACGCATTTCTCACAGAAAGAATCTGACGCTGCATCTGTACCATTGGATCCAAAGGTTTCCGTATCAAAATGGCTCCTTCTCAGGAGTCGGAGGATCTGGTGCAATAGCGGGTGACACCCGGCCCATCCTCGTATCGCAAGGTGTTGCAAGGGAATCGGCAAAGCGTTTCTGGCTGAGGAAGCTACATGACACATGAGCCATCAGCTCCGAGCGCCTCAAACGGAGGCAGAATCTCACCGAAACAAGAAGAACATCTGAACATCTGTCCTCAGCATTTCTATGATCACTATATATCACTATAATCTCTGCCTTCATCAACGCATCATGCCAGGAGTCCACTGTCAACTCTTTGTTGGCCGTGAACAAGTGTATCCTTGCAGAAGGCTTTTGATCAGTTCTGGTCGTATTTTGACAGTTTGCTCCGATACAGAAGTTGTGTGCAACAATAAGTCTCCTTTGCAAAACGCTTCCTTCTGCAGCGGAGATGGTAAAACCAACCTGTAGGACACTGAGACTTACAAACATTGTAGGGATGTGTGATAAACTGAGACAGGTGATACGGGTACAGCATGATACAGCTACTAATGGCCATTTGTTGCCACATGTTGTAACTTACTAAGGCATGTACGCCGTGTGCCTGATGTTGACATCTCGCAAGAATCTCGACCTAACGTGAAAAAGCGCACCATCGTGGTCGTGTTGCTGCTTATATTCTCTTGTAAAGCCCCGCAGCGTGCATCAAATAGGCATCACCTTTTTTGAAGTGCAAGTGTGATTGCCTGAATTTACGGAAAATAATCAAAGTCTTGAAAGGCAGCGGCTCGGCACTCGTTGACGCCCAAGGGCAGGCCATTTTGCTCGCGCTCCTCTGGCACCTGGCGTTGGGTTGTGGAAATAATCTCCAGCTGAGAGCCGCACAGCAAAGCTGGGAAGCAAATTGGAGCACTTCCACAAATGAAATGATTCTATACACGTAGAGTTGCTCGGCTAGACACGTATGCATCAAACATCAGAGTTGCCACTGATGGCCATCGGCCTCCTCAACGTCTTTGTTTTTCTTGTTCCTGTCACAGTCAATTTCATTGTTGAAGTTTGAAACCGTCAACCGTGAAACCATTTTTTATCCATTTTTTCTCTGCTCTGAACCCACCTCTTCTTGCCCTCAGTCTCATCGAGATCAACTCTTGAGACAACTCCTGTACTCAAGAGTTTGTCGACCGCTGCCTGCGACGAGAGCAAAACTATCTCGATCTATTTCAGAATTTCCAACGTCATCCAAAGTCAACACTGTGTCATCATATATGTCTTCAAGTTATGTCTTCTTTCAGTCGGAAAAACTCATTACTGCCTGCAATGTGGGCAGGACATTGACTCGTTCATCTTGATCGACTCGCCTGTTCAAACATATGAAACTGTGATAACTAGAGCATGTCAGACCCAATGACGATGAAATTACACAAAAAAGCTCATGAATTCTCATGGAACTGTCACGGCCACGGTCTCAACTGAGGTGTATACACGATGAAGCCACGCTGCTTCCCTGCTTGGCGATCCTGTGAACAAACACATCGAGGTTGGCACAACTTTAGACAAGACAAAAAATAAGCAAAACTATGAAGAACAAACAAAACCGCAACAGGAGGACGAGGCCTTCTTTTTGCCCTTCTTGCCATCATCCTCGTCGATCGCATGCTCTGCAAAAACTGTCTTTTGCAGATTTGATGCCAAGTAAGTCCTTAGAGCGGAACGAATCAAAAGTTGAATCATTTTCCTTGCAGTTCTTGAGGTATCTGGGATGCTGAGTGCTGGACAGGCTTCTTTTGGAAAGTTCTTCCTTCTCGCTGATAAAAAAACAACAATTTCAATGCATGTGATCTACTACATCTGTACTCATACAACAGTCAACACTAGGGAAAGAAAAACGTGGAAAAACATGAAATTACACCAGCATAGGCATAGACCCCAAGGCCCCAAATAGCATGTTTGATTTCAAAGCATATCTACAGCACATCAAACCCGCAACTTCGCTCATTTTCAGTGCTCTTCATTCCAAAAGACTTGCCACCTTACATCCTCACAGCAACCAAAACAGCACCCAAAGATCCAACCCTAGCACCAAGCGCCTCCCTTACAGCAACTAAAACAGAAACCAAAACCGCACCCAAACAACACCTAAAACGGCACTTAAAACAGCACCCAAAAACAGCACCCAAAGATCCAATCGTGTTGCCAAGCACCTCCCTAATGAGAAGTAAGAATACTCCAAGTAGCTATCATTAGCTATCGCTATCTTGGAAAAAACATGAAAAAACTAACTCCAGTGTTGCAAGTAACTATCGACAACAGGGCTGCCTCAGGCTTGTCACAAGTGAACACCTTCTCGCGGGCGTCAACCCACACCTAGCCAGACCAATGACCAAAGTTCAACCGTTCAACCTGTCAATCCATGTCGACACAGTTGTATTCTCCACAATACTCTTTTCTTTAGATATGTTAAATGGGTTTTCGCATGGAGAGAACAGAAAATCAACTACTGGAATTGATACAACCTTTTGGACGAAACTCTCGCCAAAACGGTAGCCAAATCTAAAATCATATTTCTGCCTTCACGAACCCGAAAAAACTTTTATGCAGACTATTTATTGTACACCCACGGGCCTTCGCATACTAAACCCCTTACATCGACCCTTTGGATAACTCTCAGTATATCAAGAGCTCACTCCAGAGTTCCTTTAAGATCTCTGTTGCATATCAAGCGTGCCTGTCGCCCATCATGGCCAACATACCAGCCTCGCAGCTCATTGATAACATCGATCTGCATGCTCTGGAATTACATAGCAACATTTACCGACCAAGTCTCCAACTCATTGGAGCGCCCTGGCTGAACTCACATAAACACGAGCTTTTGGCTCGCACAACATTGGCCAGCATAACAAATCTTGGTGGGGCGAGATTGGGTTCAACAGGAAATAACATGCGCAAGAAAAAGAGATGTCAAGACTCACTAGTAAATCAGCATTTACGAGCACTGCTGAAACCTATAGTCAATGAGTACACGATTGCCACTGCCAGGGATTTACCCAAACGCTCGCCCTCCATTCTTCACAATGAAGCCATTAGCAACCGATAACCAGCCTTGTGGAGCAGCTCTGCCGCATCAGCCTGATCTCTTCCTGACCGCTCTTGCCACAAATCCGCCCGCACCGTAGGTGCAAAAAAGCGTGTCTTTCCGGAGGCACTAACACAGTCAGCTTTAGCTGGGGGGGGGGGGCACCGTGTTTTGCAGGTACAATGCATGGTACGTTCATAAAACACCGTAATGAACAGCATTTTGGGGCCCAGGCAGCCTCCCCCAGTGCCGCAAAGTTGTAACTCCAAAATGTGGAATTTAGGTGCAGTTTAGCAATTTGGCCCGATTTAACGCCTTCTTGAGTCCGGATGAGCGGTGGCAAAAGTAGAGTAAAAAATGATCGTATTTTGAATGGAGGCGCGTGAGCTGAAAAATTGTGAACAATTGTTTCAAAACATCGTGTTTTTTTGCATGTTGTCTTGTCAAAACACTTGTAAATACCAGTGTTTTTGGCTGGTTTGCTTTGAGAACTGGAAGTAAAAAAATGAAGAAAAACGTGGCATTTGCGGTACATTTAAAGCCCCTTGTTGAAAAAACATCGCAAAACACAGTGTTTTCTACGCGTTCGCTGAAAGACAATGTAAATAGCGATGTTTTTGGACGATTTTCGCCCTTGACGCTGCAAAAACAACGTAAAAACCAGTGTTTTGTCTTCTAAAGGCATAAAAAATGTCGCTCAAATATTTGACCTGGAACAACAACAACAACAACAACAACAACAACAACAACAACAACAACAACAACAACAACAACAACAACAACAACAACAACGACAACAACAATAACAACGACAACGACAACGACAACGACAACGACAACGACAACGACAACGACAACGACAACGACAACACAACAACAACAACAACAACAACAACAACAACAACAACAACAACAACAACAACAACAACGACAACAACAATAACAACGACAACGACAACGACAACGACAACGACAACGACAACGACAACGACAACGACAACGACAACCACAACAACAACAACAACAACAACAACAACAACAACAACAACAAGACGAACAAGACGAACATATGACACCTTGTAACCTTGGTGCCGGCGGACCCTGCCGCAGAGCGGCGTGAATATCACATTTTAGTATGTCCAAGGATAGGCGTTGAAGGAGAAGATATGCAAATACTTTGTATACAGGAAAAACAAAAAAGGGAAATGAAGAAACAACAGCGAATGTCTCAGGTGGAATTCTCATTCGGGACTGAAGGGAGAAGAACTACATGAAGCTTGCATCTGAAGGCAAAGATTCCCCAAGGCATGCAATGTTGCATTGCAAAAAAGTGAAAACATACAAGTACCGATGCCAAACGCTTGTTTATTTCGGCCGGAATTCCATGAGAGTTTTAGCAATGAATTAGTAATCAAATCTACCATAAATGATCATCCAGAATCTGCCTATGCCTATATGTCACTACTGTGCTGCACCTTCAGACTGGCCAGCTGCCACAGCTGTGTGAGATTGCCAGCTTCCGAATTTCTCCAAAACCGCATGCTCAGCCACAGAAGCTACAGAGCAAGTGGAGGGCCGGATTTGACGCCAGAAAAGGGAAAGCAAACATAAAGCTTTCTGTTTCAAAAGGACCAAACAAACTCATACTGCGTGGCTTCAAAGCTTGCTTTGTAATGGCAACATCCTTGCAGAGCCCATGCTTTTTGGTGACTTGTGGCACGCAGAACACTCCACAGTTCGCGCGCATAAGTTGAGGCAGCATAGGTGCTGCATAGCATTCAGAAACCTCACAGTCAAAAGACAAACAAGCAATGACCTGGAAGCGTTTCAGCCAAGGATGCGACGCAATTATCAACGCCATTTTTTCTTCCAGCCTCCGTCCTCAAGACTATATAATTTGCGATACTCGTCAGGCGTGTAAGGGCAACAAACCCATGACTTCCATCTGCAAAAGCATCCCTGCACACTGCCGGTATGCACTTTGGCAAAATTTTGGACTTCCCTTGTCGGTCCTCTTTGCCCCAGCTGTCATCTTTGCCCCAGCTGTCATCCTTCGAATCCTTCCCACAGAGGTGCCGGAATTCACTGACAACTCAGAACGTCCGATGTCGCATTTTGAAGTGTCAAAGAGCTATACTATGTGAAGTTATATATACAAATACACACTCTGCAAGCAATTCCCTGGAACAAAGGGATGGATAACTTGTCAACATCTTTGACCTTTGTGGCGCCGTCCGAATACTGTAATCAAATACTTGAATGCTGAACTGCGAACTCGGTCAAATATGCTGTCCTTCCACGGCTTCTTCTCCTGGCCTTTGTCCTCAGTTTGATATTCGATAACAACCAACCCGAATTGCCAATCCGTAAGGCTAAGGGACAGAAGTCAACGGCAATGGCAGCGCTGCAAAACTGTGTTAAATGAGGTCCCTGCATAACCCGTCTTTTGCCACTTCGAAGCTTGACCTTCCTAAAGCCGGAAGATGTTGACGTGATCAAATTCTTGAAATCTTGGAGGAGGACTGAGCGTGGACTGAGTGTGCACGGTGCTACGTAAAATGCTGCCATTTATAAAACAGGGATTTTGAGCTGCTCTGGTCTCCTGCCAATTTCTGCTTGAGTCCTTTATAGTGTACAGTATGTCTTTTTGGTCATAATCGTAGCCTGCATTTTTGGTAGATTTGGTGTACCTTGTGGGACTCTGAGGCGGAAAAATGTAGCCCCTTCCCGAAAAGAAGTTTTTCTGTCAGGCCTGGAAACACTTGGCAAAACTGCCCCTAAAAACAAGGTCATTGACCGGATCTTGGACGGCCCAGGAGATCCAGTGTTTCCGAAAGAGGACAGCGCTACTTGCAGCACTTGGTGTGCTCATGTGTGCGAATATCACTATTTTGCCAGTAACAGCGAGAGATCCATGCAAATAGCCATGCTTTGCACAATTGTTGCCACGAGAAAACCATGTAGGGTGCGATGGAGAAGGTGAGCAGCCGTGCCTTGACAAATGTTCAATGGATTAAATAGTAACAATAGTCATGTACAGTATATGTTCATATACGAGTATGTTCCACATATGTTCCATAGGCAGTCAACAAGCACACTCCAAATCCAAGAGGCCTTTCCATACGCAGTGACCTTTGTGCCGCCAAGCTGAAGCTGCATGGCAGTAATTGAGTCCCATGGAAAAATTGACGAGTCAGACTGGAATCCACTATGACTATGACTATACAGCACTCCAAACCGAAACAAGTAAGGGTGCTGCAGGCGCGGCACGGATCGTCCCACCAGCCTTTGCCGCAGATTGAGTTGAAAGTTTCTGACGTTCAAGTCGCGCAGAAACAAGAGCAATGCAATGGAAAAGCACATGACAACTGCGGCTTGAGTTGTCTTTGCCTTTTCTTTCTGCTGCTTTCCTTTTCCTCCGCCTTCACATAAACTCAGGATAGCTCACTCGTAAAGATCAAGCCGCACAAACATTAGGCGAAACAAAACATTCGGAAGATTCAGAAGCCACGACAAGCCTTTGCGATTTGCAACACTTTCTTCTGGATTATCCTGGATCCACTTTGCTTCTCGTCGTAGCCAAGACCTTGGAAGACTGATTGGATGAGTGGCCGCACATGATCTCATCCCATCACCTGATCATCTCCCATCATCTCATCCCAAAAACATTGCCCAGCAGTCTCTGCAGGACGAGGTTTCTGCAAATTTTTGCTGAGCTCTTGCTGCTCCGACAGCAGAAAAGAGAGTTTCGAGTGCAGACAAGCAACTGCGGTGCATCAATGCTTTCATTTTGATCCACCAATTTCTTCAGAACCTGGTGAATGAGGATATTCCATTGGAAGATTTCAATGCATTCGAAATACACTCAAACATGCGAGGGTGAAACTGCTGATTGGACCAATTGGACCTGCATGGCATCGAGATGGTGTAGCGGCTGCAAGATGTCAAGAACCTCTGCTCAGTACAAACATGCAGCCGTAATGCACTGATTCCGACAAACGAGCATTCCCTGACTGTCGCCGACAACTCAGATTGAGGCATTCCCCATGTGCAGAGGATATGCAAGAGTGACGCTGCTGTTGATGTGGCGAATTCGCCTCGGAAATGGATTCGTGATGATTCGTGATGTCGAAGGCAACATTCATGGCCACTGCTACCTGCCTCATGAGAAATCCGATTTGATGGGCCACTTTTTCGCTGGCAGCACCCCGTCCACTCTGCTGGATCTTCCTGCACGATGCAAATTTTTGATATTGATGACAGATCACAGGACATACTTTTAGAGCTACATTCCTTGATCATGAAATAATAGGAATGTCCAGGTGGGATATGATGTCTATAACATTGTCCCAAGCACATAGTGCTTTTAAAGCCTGCAGGCATCTCCAATCAAATGGTTCGGCTTGTCCACCATGTCAGCATTTTCGAAAATGTCCTTCCAAAACATTCCAAGAAACCCAAAGTTCGCACACGTCACACTTGTTCTGGGAATTTCACATATCCCGACTGTCAACTTCTCAAATGTTGACATGTTGCATTTGATGTGAAACTATAGACTATAGCATACTATAGCCCAAAACAAAAGTGGCACGGTAGTATTCTTGAGTTTGATTTAGTTGGAGGCCTTCAGCAGCTGCAATGCAATGGGTTCTGAAAGTCGGGCAAGGCCATCTCCCACTTTCGTGAGGTCAATCTCGGAGCAAAGCTTGCCAGAACGATTGAGTTGATTGACCTTGTTTTTGACGGAAGTCGCAAGCTCTGCAGTTTCTTCGTCTTTGTCATCTTTCCCGTCCTAAGTTGGACTTCTTGATCACCCCCAAAGCTTGAGTCGATTGGTTTGACACTGTTAGACACTTATGTGACTTATGTGATGTTGCATGCATGGAATTTCTCTGAGTCGTGGGCCCACTCATCCTCACCCCAGTTGTCCCAACTGGAATCTTTGTCTTTCCATTCCTCAGTTTGAGCCTGCCGGAGTACAAGTCTGAGCATATAATATTTGATGATACTTGTAGTATCTTGAATCTTGTATCTTATAGTACACTATCTAGCTCTATTTAACTTTTGCTGGCATTCAACAGAATTCAAAATGAACCACGCATTCCATAGAGCCTCTTGCCCTTCATCTTGTTGCTCATCCTGCGGTTCCGCTTCCACCTCTATCTCTTGATCCTGCTCTTCCTCTGGCGGGTTCTGCGCGTTTTCGGTTGCCTGAGCTTCTCAGAATTCGTTGGTGGCTGAGATAGGGCAATGCCTCTTCAATCTACACACCCCCAACCCACCTTGATCACGGCTTGTGTGGGATTGTTCTGTACTTCTTCCTCTCCCATTTCAGCTTGGTCTACCACACTTTGGAGACATTCCAAAGCCTTCTCTACCGGCAGCTCAGAAAGTTTGCGGGCAACTGCACCAAGCCGGATTTCGGCCAAAAATGTGCCCAAGGCATTGAGCTCCCTGATCTTGTCGGAGATCTGCTTGCTCAGCTTGACAGTCGCCATGACCACCAGCTGAGTTTAGCTGAATTGGTTTGCCTTTTGTTTTCCCTGCTGTCATCTTTCCTTTCTCTTGCTGCAATACTTGCTGTGTTTTTCTGATTGAAATTTGCCCCTGGTGTAAGTTGGGACATGCCTACAAGCAATTACAAGCACCTGTATGTCTCTATCATCGTGTCGGTCTCCCCTACCCAAAGGCTTCCAGCCAACAGCTTCAGCACTGGAGGGGGCAAAGTGCAGAGGTCCTTCAGTTTCAGGAGGAAATGCAGCAAAAACGACTGTGCAAACCGTGCATGAAGCGCAAAGCAGGTCATGCGTCGGATGACTTCTACAGGATGTCACAGGGCCTCATTAATTAAATTAATTACAACAAAACATTCAAAACATTCTTTGTCAGCAAAAATAGATGAAGACAAATTCGACAAGTTCATGTTTCTTGCGTGTCTCCCACCTCCGCAGCAATGGTAGCGTGAATTCTGTGAAATGATGCAACCCCACGAGGGAGTGCCACACAGTACCAAACGCTTCCAAAATAGCTCGAAATCACGAACCCGAAGAGCCTCTAAAGCATCTACCAGAAACATGATTTTCGGACTCTGCTAGGTTACTTGACCTAATGGACAAACAGCGGTAAATTCATACAGTGATAGTCAATTGAGTGAATGACATGAATGTCAGCAAAAATTAAAACGTAAAGTGACAAAGTCTGTGTAAATTGGTTACAGCAAAATTCCAAGAAAAAATACCCAATGCATGCAACACATGCTTGAATCTTAGCAGAGTCCGGCAAAATCCGACGGGTTGAACAGAGCCAGGTAAAGAGAAACTTTGGAGGATTGCTCTGACCTTCACTGAGCACTGAGATTTGTCTATTGTACAAAGGTCCTGATTGCATGGCAATCAAAATCAGGTTGTAATTTAGTGCGGCTCAACTGCATCTTCGTCATCCAACTCGGCTTCAGCCTCCTCTGCAATGCAGTGAGCACGTAACTGCAAATTCAAACGCAGGCAATGCTTTTCTTGCCGCCAGTCCTCCCTCAAGCGAGCAGACATGTGGGAGAGGAAGCGAGCCTGTGAGTGCACGTTGTGAGATTTGAATCATGTGGATTTATCCAGACGTCTGAAAGTGAACCCCATACTACCTACTGGGATGATTTAGTGAATCTAATAGCTGCCGCGCAGCGTTGATAGCTTGTCGTCCGCCAGGTCGACCCCTGCGGTCTCCAGGAACAGGCGTGGTCACAACAAAGAAATTGAATGCCAAATCAATCGGCAACAACATGAATATACATGAATCATCATGAATCAAGCAGGTGCGTGATGAGGTAAGGCCATGACTTTGCTTTTGCTTGGGCCTAAAAAAAGGTCAAGTCAAAAGCAAAACATACAGAGCTCTGCAACACCTTGCATCACAATGAATCGGATTCCAACATCTTGTAGTGCTAATTCAAAAAAAAGAGGGCAGACCTGGTGGATGTCCAAATCCTCAAGGACGCTGTCACCAAGATCCTGCAGGGAACAGTGTGTTTGATCCAGCCTACACAGACCTCACCCAGGCACCCCACATATCTGAGCTACTTTGGGAAATCTTTGTGACATGTTTCCACATGTTTCCAAAAGTATTTAACCAAAATTTAACATTCACAAGGACACACACGTTGCAAAGCTTTCTTTCTCTTGGATCCAAAAGCGTTTCATGGATCATGGATACGTCGTATTGTAATGGATGATTGCGAACGATCAGAAATAGAAGTTCATGAACAATCATAAGGAAGTGACTCATTTCTCTCTACAACCGTTGTGGCAGTCTTCCACCTTGCCTCATCCTCATCAAGCATGATATCACCCGCAAATGCTTTGTGATTGTTGAGGCCTGGAAGGGCATACAACTACAACGTAACCAAATCCGAAACTAAAGTCTTGCTAAAGCAGAACCTGATGGCAGGTCGATGCAGGTCGATGCAGTCCATATACCAATCGACTGCGTAATCCGTTGATGAGCAAATCTCAACAGATCAGATCTAAAGTATCTAAGAGGCTGACTTAGCCACAGGCACTGCTTTGGACCGTCTGGTTTCTGCAAATAGCGCCGTAGTGCACTTGCATGACGCTTGTCAAGGCGCGAATCCTTTCGGATGAAATTGCAAGACACACAGGATACTATAGCAACTGTCTGACGTCCATCATCTATCAGTTTGGATGTTTCGAGGATACAGAACAACGATACTGTACACAAATCATCATACATTCATGGACATGAGTTCAAAACAGTTCAAGCAAGATTCTGGTTCATCCAGCACCACAAACGGCAACGGTGCATCTTGCATGCCACTGATGAACCCAGGAAGAATGAACAACATACTCAGCGCACAGACATCCCTACAGGGGCAGCACAGGATGGCAGATCAAAGTAATGACGCGTGGTTGTGTCTGATTGCATGATTTTCGAACACACCGCCAGCCTAGCCCCGTCAGACAAACTGTTCAATGAAGTCCCATAGCCAGAGCTGGCCCCTCCACGCTTAGCCGATGTCAGAAGATCAAACGAGCCATCAGGCAGTCGTCTCAACTTTGCTTCACCGCCCTCTCCCCACTCCTGCACGTCAATTCAAGCGATAGTAGTATTAGTTGATACAACTAGTATGACCACAAAGCTGCTGATTGGATGTCATGATTCCACAATATTCCGCACACGGTCAGTATATCAGCCTCCATGGCATCATCCAATGGCTCTCTGGTGAGTTCCCGGTACACTTCATCAATTCTTCGAGTGAGCCACGCTTCAGCTGCTTCAGCTCGGGATCTCGCGCTGGCTGCGGTGGCAGCCCTGTTGCAAAACAATGAACGACACACTTTGACTCACTACAAGTCGTGCTTCAAAGACCCTTGAATCAATTTATTGGATGCTGTCGGTTGAAGATGGATTCACAGAAAGGGTTGCGTGGAATGGTGGGAGACAAGCTGCACAGCAAGGGAGCAGTCCTGGCCGCACTCTTTGTGGTGCACCTTCGCTTTAACAATGATCCAGAAGCAGTTCCTTCCTGGTTTTGAATGGTCCAA
Source organism: Breviolum minutum Mf 1.05b.01 (assembly GCA_000507305.1). Lineage (NCBI taxonomy): Eukaryota > Dinophyceae > Suessiales > Symbiodiniaceae > Breviolum > Breviolum minutum. The sequence goes on from DF239243.1 coordinate 177,548, forward strand.
CGGCTCAATAGTATGGAACACATGGCTGAATCCCTTCCTACTGAATACGAATTGTTCCCCGCAGTTTGCAAATTGCAAGACATCATCTGGCCTTTCCACATATCAGGGACACAGTTTTGTAGACATGGACAGCTACACATGTTCACACATTCTCTTGTATGTACAGTAAAAGACGCTTTGATGCTGGCTTGGCTCTGAGCCCACTTTCTCAATCTCAGCAGGGAGCATGGCCAAGAGCGAGGTGGCACTGCGTCTTTCAATGAGACCAAACTGAGGTAAAAGGAGATCGCTGTCAGCCCACCTGTTTGTCTGTCCGGAAAAGTTGACCACGCTTAAATGATATCTGTGATTGTTTTCGGCGACAGCGAAAAATTGGGCTCACTACGTTTGTCCCGGGTCAGAACCTGTCTTGGAATACATACAGTATGAATATGTACACTATCATTTATACATAAGTATAGAGGATCCTATAATATGAATTTGTGCAAACCCTTGCCCCACTACCCTTCTGGGAACTAACATATCCCCACCCAAAGGTACTTTTGAAGATAATGTTCCTTTTCCCAAGGTGGGATATGATAGTTCCCTGCAAGGTATCCATCAGTCAGTCAATCGATCGATCGATCAATCAATCAATCAATCAATCAATCAAGTAGTTGGAGTAAGTTAGAGTTGCTGGGCTCTGCTTTGTGTTCACAAAGTATCCATCCAAGCCACTGGAGAGCTTGCTGCAGCCATGCCGTATAGCCTTCTTGGGACACCTCCCTTAGCTCAGCCCCTTCTTCTTGAATCCAATGTGAAAGGACATACGAATCCTTGTTTGATCTATCTGGATGTGCTCGCACTTCGCGGACAAGCAATACTGTACCTGCAAAGGGAGGTCATTCACAAGTTTACTTATTGCTCAATGTCTCAATAGCATTCAATGGCATCATTAATAGCTGTAATTTTGCATAATTTTGTAAAACGTTGCATGAACTTCCAAATTGTGAATTTGCATGATCTTCCAAATTGTGAATGTATTTCAATGTTTCTTTCAAAACATTTGGAGGTTCAGGCTTCTCTTGCCTTGAATGCTGCCCTCGTCAGCTTCTTGTTCATAACGAAATTGAGCTGTAACACGTGCCGCTGAGGTAATGGGCTTGCCGCGGCGAATGTAATCTCGAAGATTGCGATCGCAATGACGGCACAAAGCAAAACGCAATGCATCTAGAATAGCTGATTTACCGCTCGAATTGCTGCCAACCAAACAAGAAAGTGATCGCCCCTCCAGCTGAAAGTTTCGCCTCCGGATAGACTTGAAGTCATGTAAATCTAGCGACAGTAGCCGAGCACGCGCTTTGGCACGCCAGGTTGGCCCATCTGCCACACGACTTAGGTCTGTGGAAGTTGAATCCACCAAACAAAGTAGCCTTGGGAAATTGAAGCATGGAAAAATAAATGGAGACTGGTGGTTGGGATCCACTCTAACTGCAGAATCACGTAGTACATCAGGGTTACAGTACTAGTAAGAAACCATACTACGTACAATCATTGTGCAAAAGCTATGGGGATCTATGGGGCATATCGTCCACCGTGAATGACGGTCTTTGGGAATCGCAGAAATCATGTATCAACTGATCAACGGTTCAAGGCAAGTAACTCGCTCATTCTGCCAGTGCCTTTCCCAAACCTCATGGAAGGCTCTGTGGCAGGAGCCGGCTGCACATTTTGTGCCAGTTGCACCGGCTGTGCTGGCTGTGCTGGCTGCGCTGGCTGTGCTGTCTGAACTGGTAGCCCCGTTTCTCCTGCGACTGTCAGCGTATGCAGCGTATTGAGGAAGGCACCTGCAATTTGTTTTGAGTTTTGAGTTAAAATGAAAGTTAAATTTTATGAAGCAATGTTCTTCAGCTGCCGTTTCAAATCATGCAGGGAAGGAAGGCAGTCAACAAATGTCAAAAGGATGTCAAGAGCAAAGTATTCTATAGTATTCTTGAATGGTCCTTGTTCATCCAGCTTTCCAGATGTGGTCGAGGCTTGGACTGGATTGACCGGCTCACTTGCCTCGCTTTCAGCCTTTGTAGGCGTCTCTTCTTTCTGGGATGGAGAAGGTGAATCCTTCGATGTCAAGCCTTTGTCTCTTGGCGAACCCGTGGGACCAAGTGCTTTTTTGATTAAACTTGTGTAGCTGAGCACTGGAGGCAAATAGCCCGGTTCAGGCACTCCATCGTCAGATAAACCTCCTATTCTCAACGGAGAGAAGTCATCTGGATCAGTTCGTGGCACCTTCGTTTGTCTTTCTTCCTCAAGATCATCTTCAACGAGAAAAACGGGCTGGGGAGCAGGTGGCACAACTGGTATTGCTGCCGGCTGCGTCACCCTCTGTCTTTTCAACAACATGTCAAGAGGCGAAGGCGCTCAAGCGATCTGAGTCAAGTGGCAGCGGTTGTCTGCCTCCTAATTTGTATCTGAATGTATTGAAAACACGTCGAGAAATGAGCTTGCAATCCATGATGCCAATGATGCAAGTAATTTGCTTGTGCTGGACTGTGGGTTTGTCTTCAAGTCACCAAAGAAATTTGACTCCCTACTGCCTACTGTAGCTCCGATTCAGAGCCACGAAGCTACAAAATGTACCAATAGCAAACGATGCAAAACGTGCATGGCTGCATCACTATGAACCAACCCCAAGTCCGCCTCACCGTGAGTCTGCATCAGTGACAGCTGCGGGCCCCGTCAATTTTGCAGCGAACTCATGTGAGCGCGGTATATTAACACAAAGAACCCACGCACACAATCTTTGCAGCATGGGTTATCAGAAGCTAACTCGGTTCATGGGTACCCACTAGATCCTAAGTGCAATACAAAAATGACACGAGGGAGTAGGCGACACTGCACAGTTCAAACTACTGCTGCTACAGCAAAAAAGAACAACACCTCTTTAGAAGGCAACAGCATCCATTGGGGGTGGATGGGGTGTTGCCGGCAGAACGCAAGCACCGTTCAACTGCGTGTCTGCTCTGTGTGTGTATATGCCCCCGCATGTGGTGTCATACCTCATCATCTTCATTACCTTCAAATCATCAGATCGTCATCGTGACTTTTCAGTACACTGTGCCACATTATTATTATGACCCTGGACCCAGTCAATCTCTATCCTATCTGCATGTGAGAGTCACAAGCCAACCCGGCATGTGCTTGGCCCTGTGCATGCACAGTGGACCCATCAACGATGAGTCAATCGACCTCACGAAGTTAACCTTTAAAACACATGCACTCGTTCTTGCATGTCCAGTGTCTGTCTGCCTCTGCTGATGCGGTTGTCGCAATAGAAGCAGCACCTCAACAGGTGGCTAGCTGGAATCCTATGGAGCAAACAAGAGTTTAACATAGTTTAACATACTGGTACTACAGTAGGCAAGAAACAAACGACATGATCCTCATTCATCTCTCAAACCAAGAGGAATCGTGATTGCAGGTTTTGTGCTTTTCTAGGAATACATAGACATCCTGAATGTGTTCAATCCTGCCAGCAGCCGGAGACGCCACCTGCAGCTTGTTGTTGAGCTTCAGCAGACATGCCAAGATTGGCCGCAGTTGCCAAGGCAAAGGAACTTGCAATTTCGCTACGTTCTTCAGGGGTGGCCCACGTTGCAGCTGCTGCTGCAGCTGCTGCTCCCACCGCGGTCTTTTCTTCAGCTGTCATTCCACAACGGTCTGCAACTTGCAAGGCAGCCCTGCATGCTTCTTCGAGCTGCCCCCTTTGTGTGAGGGGAAGTTTGGCACTGGCACCAATCGCAGCTGCTTCAGCCGCTGCAAATGCCGCTTGCAGGTGTGGGGGCATTCTTGCTTTGGCTGCAGCTGCAGCTGCAGCACTCGCAGCATCTCTTGCTTGGAGAACTGCATCTCCACCAACCTGATCATTGACATACGGTATTCATTTCTTATTCAATTCTGGTGGATTCTTTTAGCAAAGCTTAGAGGTTAGAAAATCAAAAGCACTACTCTAGTTTGCAACAAGACACCAAAAATCAGAAAGGCCGATCCGAACTCCTAAAAAGCAATCTACAAACAGGCCCACGTTTTGCTGCATATTGCAGCAAGACAAAATCAGAACAGGTCGGTCTGCTACGTCAAGAAAGAACTCTCTTCGACCTGCTGCTGCTCTATGATGCCTATGTCAAACCAAGTGGCCCGTCTCATCGCTTCAGCAGCTTCTTTTGCTGCTTCAGCCGCTTTTTCGCGAGCTGCGGAAACCTTTTCTGACCAGGCCGCTCTTTCTTCCTGGCAGCAAAAGCACAAATTTCAGATAATTTCAATATATTTCTTATGTGCATACATTTCACTGTATTTCGCAGCAAAACCCGCGAGAACGCTTGAGCTCCAATGTGGGAGATCCAGCGATATCGCATTACTCACATCCGGCGTGCCTCTTCTCGAACCAAGTGCGCAAGGGCGTCTTCTCTTTCCATGGCCTGTCGGTTCACGTTCATGAGGAACCTCAGCACTGAAGCATACTGAGGCGCTGTATCTCCCGTGGTTGGGGGAAATCGAAGGAAAAATGATCTGATCTGCGCAGAGATAAACTTGACAAGCCTCAAGTCTCTGCAGCTACTCCAAGTTACTGTACAAGAGCATCTCTGATCTGCATCCTGATCTTAGTGACAGAATTACATATTCCTGCAACATCTCTATGAGTCTAGGTAGGTGAGATCAGGACTTAAAATGCAAACAGTAAACTTCAATAGAGCCTGTAATTGTAGAGTGAACCAATGATCGAGAGTCTTGCAATTCCTGCCGAAGTCTCTGCACTACATCTTGCATCTGGCTGTTGTGGACGGTGCATCTACTAGCAGAACAAGCCATTTATTTCACGGCTGCTCAGTAACGCAAGGAATTTGTTGAACTTGTCTGAAAGCTCATCTTCTTCCTTCATTGCTTTCTGCTCCTGGACCCTCTTCTTCCAGTCCTGCTCAAAAAGCACACAATCATGGAAGTCAAGGTATTTGTTTGGCAGGGATGTTTTGCTATTAGATGTGCCTGGAACTCACGGCTTTCAAAGTCTGCCCTGCCCATTTCCTCAGGCACAGCTAGAAGAAGCTTCCCGTATGTTTGAAGGCATGTTCATTTTGCGTTGGAGCAACCGCGGTCTTGAACCGTTTCCATCGCAACACTTGAGCAATGACTACAAAGTTCTGCTGCAACTCCCAGTAAAAATGATTTTGTCGAAGATGATTGGAAACACAAACATGAAAACAGAAAAGCCTCTAGATTTGGGCTAAATCTGGACACGAAGAGGCTCCTACACTGCAAACAATCAAACGACAAAGATTTGAAACCTGTCAAGATTGAGACCCCACCTTTTCAGAGAACGCTAAGTGGACCCCAATTCCTCACTGGTAGTCTCAATCTGAATTTCCATCATTGTCACTATTATGTATTATGCATGTACCCGTGCATGTAATATACTTTCCATGTGCACGTGCCCATCTGAGTCTACGAACATGTTTTATTGGAGGTACAAGTCGCTATAAAATTACAATCTACATTCATCTTGAAAATGCAGCTTGCACATATTTTCACAGATCAAGTAACCGTTTTTTTCATCTGTGTTCACCCCACCATTCCTCTGTCTCAGAATCCTTCGCTCTGGTCTGCTGCTACATTATATATCTGTTATGCACTGTTATGCATATTTATAGTTTACTAGATTGATAGGAAGGTTTCGTTGTTTGTAGCGGGTGGTAATATGACAAAGGGAGACAAGCGAAGTAGGCAAAGCATGCAAGGCACAGAATGCTCTCGAGCCTGAAAGACAGCTGAAAGACTGAAGTTTTGATCAAAGGCAAGCGACTATCTTGCCCACCCAGATTCAACTCTTGCCTTCAAACAGAAATTGCAATCCAAGCTTCAGGAAGCTCACGACATAGCACCTGCAAAAACAGTCCACCCAGCTTGTCAGTTTGACCCTATGCTCTAATCCAGTGTGAAAATTCCTGCAAAATCCAATGTTCATATTCGTTTCTTCGGGGCAGACCTGATATTCTTCCTCGTATAACATGTTGCGAAGCTCTCGACTTTGATTCTCCAGCTCGATGCGAAGCTCTTCCGCTAGTCTTGCCTGGCAACTTTGAAACAGCGACTTTCCTGCCAGTCTCCAGCTAAAGCATTTCCAGGGTACTTACAGATGCTGCTTAGGTTGGATCCGGGGTGCTGCAGTTTTCAAATTCCAAAATCAGCTTCAGATAAAACTTGCACCTTTTTAGATGATGCTAGCGAAGGCACACTGCCACACCGAAAGACAGCAGACAGGATAGAGAGGAGTGGTATTAGCCACTTATTGAATCTTTTTGAAGTGTGCCTCCTTAGAGAGCGTTTTAGTTTGAAAAGGTGCAATTTCCAGGCAGGGAAACAACGAACATTAAGGTGGAGATTGCACGAGCATGTCAGAGCCAAAATGGCATTGCTGACAAACATACTCTTCAAATTCCCAAGACTCAAGGAAACTGTCTGTTGGACCAGGGTTGCCTCGTTCCAATCAACAAGACATCTGTGGCCATGTTTGCAGAGTTTTCGTTCCTTCATGCCCAAGCGCTCGTCGGGCAAAGCTTCAAGCAAGAGCTCCTTGGCTGAGCAAACTAGCTCGGGAGGAAGGTGAAGTGACAAGGAATGAGAGGGGACCTGTCAATACAACGAGCATCACAAACAAACCTACAGACATTGGATATCCCGAAAGCAGTTAACACAGTTGGCGAAAGCAGTGTATATAGAAAGAAAGGAATTTGATGACTATGTTTGTGTGCGTGGGCAAGCAAAGTCATGTGCGATAGCAGAGTGTTTTTGCAAGTGCATGCGTGCATTCTTATCACCACGCGGATCGGCTCTCTATCACAGAACAACAAGCAGACTTCTTCACCAGAAATATGTTTACACCAAATACCTTTGACACGAAACAGCGTTTGCACCAAACAATCTTTAGACCTACAGCAGAAACCATTTATACACACCAGATACTTTGTCACCAGACATCGTTTTTACATGTTTTTACACCAACTATTTACGCCAGACAGCTTTACACGAAACTGCATTTACACCATGCAGAAGATATTTAGAACTTTTGAAAAAGGAAAAAAATGACACTAAAAGACTCTTACACCAAACAGCTTGGACACCAGAAGACTGTTACACCCAAAAGGTTTTACACGAGAAGACTTTTACACCAAAAGACTCTTGCACCAAACAGCTTTTACACAAGAAGATGCACCACCAAACAACTCTTAATAGCTTTTACACCAGAGTTGTTGCACATTGTAGATGCAATAAGACTTTTACACCAAACAACTCTTGCAGGATGCACCCATGCTATCAGTCTTTTTGGCACTGAGGAAATCCCGTATTGGATGATACATTCACAAGGAGACCAAAGCCGAGTTGTTTCTGCGGTGGGCAACCTCAAGATAACAAAGAGGATGGGAACTGGTAGAGTGAGAAGTTAGAGCCGAATTTCAATGGCAAAATTTTATCCAGAACGGTCACCAAACAGTTTTTACGCCAGCAGACTTTTACGCAGGAAGAGAGTAAACGGTTTGGAGACCCAACTGATTTATTGTGTCCCCCATGTAGAGGTTTGCTGTTTGGCAGTGGTGCAGTCCAAGGTGATATTGCAAGTTAGGCAGTAAGTTGGTAGTCTTGTTTGGCAATCTCAGATTACCGCTCTTCTTTCAAAACAACCCTTCGCAGTTGGGAACGAATGGAACAATCTCCAAAACATACTGCCTGTGCCGCTTGCTGCCATGGCGCTGGAGCCTTGCTCTCAAGTAAAGACATTTTGAATTCCTCTTCCCAAGAGAGTTCCAGCAAAATTTTCAATGCTGGCCATCGCACACTGGGAAGTTCTGATTTGGAGGCCGCAGACAGGATACTGTCTTTCAGTGTGGTGATTACAAGGGGCACATCGTCATTCTGCTTTGACTCCTCAGATTGTCTGGATGCAGCAGATGCGTCGCTTCCTGCTCGTGACCTGCCACCAGACATGTCACTCCCGGCACGTGCACGTCTGTCACCAGACATGTCACTTCCGAGGCGCCCTCTTTCTTTGCGGCTGTGGTGCACGGCAGCTTCCTCGCAAGAACACGAGCAATCAAAACACTCCACTTCAAACAAGCATTACAAGAATACTTACTACAAACTGCAAACATTCTGCCCAAGTATGAGCCTTGCAAAACAGCTTGCGATTTGGTTATAATGTATGTCCTATGCCAAACTTTAGGCGATAAGATGTTGTTTTGAATTCAAAAGTGGCCGTTATATTGAAGTCAAGTAGATCTCCCCGGCTCCGCACGGCTCCTCCAGATTTGCTCGAGTTGTCGAAACGTAGGACCACACCGAGGCGCGTTTTGTAGGATCTCTCACAACACCTGGAGCCAAAACCGATGTCCAAAACTGCGAATGTTGTCCAAAGTCTGTCAAAAATAACGTTACGCAAAGCGATTTGCCAGTGTCTCTGTATCAATATGCAACGGAATGGTGCAAAGGAGCACGCATCGTACGATCTACAGAAAATGACAGGGTGTGTATATGTGTCTAGTACAAAATATCTATATATGGATGTGTATAGTTAGTATACAAAATAATTCTATGTGAATAATTATAGTCATACAAGGCTATGACATATGTGTACATGTTATTTATGTAGCATTTATGTATATATATATATACATATTTGATATTTGTGTACAGAAAGTTCATCAATTGTGCTTGTGAATGGGCAACAAGTATAAGTAGAATCTCTTGCCTGCTACAACTGTCAAAGCTCTTCCACGCACGCGTGGTGGCTGTTCTCGAAGTGTGTTCAGAAAGATGTCTTCACAAACGTCACTTTTTCTTTCTTCTTCGTCTTCTTCTCTCCAAAGGAAGTGGGCAACAGCTTGCTGACCAGCCAGAGCACCCAAAACCCCAAGAGCGCTTTCACGGATATCAGCGTCCTCTTCCTGTTTTAATCCCTGAAGAATTGTCGCCCAAATCAGAGCATTTCCAAAAAACAACTCGGGGCTTTGGCAAACGGCCGCCGCACTCCAAAGAGCTCTGAAGACAAGTAGTCGCTGGGAAGTGTCTGCCGTCCTGCGGGCTGCCTTTCCCAGTATATCCCTCAGGTCCTCACTGACATCTTGACACTCGTTGAAAGCTGGCAGTGTCAAAGCCACCAAAGTCAGGAGCCCTTTTTCTCTGACTTCTTGAGGTTGATAAGCAGATTGAAGACTTGCAAGACTAAGGCGGACCTGTAGAAGGACGAGCACAAAGCATTCTGCGACAAGTAATTCCCACTTCCCACAAGGAGCTAGCAGCAAATGTGAAAGCAAAACTTGCAAGAACCCTGCAACACTTCATGCTTGTAAGAAATCCGTGCCTTTTCGTTGTGAAGTAGAGAATGGCAGTTCCGGGATGATGCAGCAAGGTGGGCCATCACTCCCAGCGAAAGCACTCGAGCAAGCTCTGGCTCTTTGTCTTCCAAGCCATTCAGCAGGACCTCTTGTACCTGGCAACAGCAAAGCAGGCAGCATCCCACGAGACAACGTTGCCTACCTGCCGCTTCATTTATGCAAGCTGGTTTGCAGTGATCACTTTATCTTTATGTCCTTTTCGTCTCGTGCCATCTGTGATCGAAAGTGTGTGTTTTACAAGCTAAGTTTTCCCTCGGAAACCTCTGGGTAGACCATGCATGGGTGAAGGATAAAAATGCTGATTATATCAATAATAATGAATCGAAAGGAATTAAAATCAGGATCAAACAGAGAGTTGAATAAAAAACGAATCAAATTTAGAATTAACCATACCCACATGGGAGAAGGCCTCGAAATTCTACTGGCATCACACAAAACCCAAGGCTCAAAAACACAATGTTGGAGATCAACAAGAGTAACTAACATTGGCACTCCTAAGGCCATCATCGTCTTTCACGGGCCATGATCTGTGCTGATGTTCTACAGCTACAGAAACGGCTCTCAACAATGGGCGCTGCACCCCGCGCTGCTTACAGCAGAAACTAGGCTGGTGATGGCTGGTGATGGGTTTCACCGACTTCTTCAAAAGCCTTTCGCTTCTTCCTTCCTTCCTTCCTTCCTTCCTTCCTTCCTTCCTTCCTTCCTTCCTTCCTTCCTTCCTTCCTTCCTTCCTTCCTTCCTTCCTTCCTTCCTTCCTTCCTTCCTTCCTTCCTTCCTTCCTTCCTTCCTTCCTTCCTTCCTTCCTTCCTTCCTTCCTTCCTTCCTTCCTTCCTTCCTTCCTTCCTTCCTTCCTTCCTTCCTTCCTTCCTTCCTTCCTTCCTTCCTTCCTTCCTTCCTTCCTTCCTTCCTTCCTTCCTTCCTTCCTTCCTTCCTTCCTTCCTTCCTTCCTTCCTTCCTTCCTTCCTTCCTTCCTTCCTTNGTTTATGTTTTGGCGCTTCAGTTTTTCATGGTTCCTGGCTTGCTTCCTTTTTTCATGCCTGCCGTTCGTTCCTTTCTTCCTTCCTTGCCCACCCTCCTAGCTGTTTTGTTGTTTCATGTTTTTTCATGCGCTTTAGTTTTTCCTGATGCGATGATCCCATCTTTTTTTCCTTGATACATGTCCCTCCATGCCAACAATTTCCTACTCCTTATCCCTACACGCCTCAGCATCTTGCCACATTGCCTCGCGCAATCCCGAACATGCCACATCTCGCAGCTTTAGCAGAGCAAGCTTTCGGTCCACAGTCGGCTGAGGCTTCTCTTCCTTCTTTTTCTTGCTGCTTCCTTTTGGCAACCGAAAATGAAACCGAGTTTGAGGAAGATTCCCCCCATATATACATCCATTTACGGAGAGGCCAGGTGACGCTAGTCGGAAGACAAACCAGGCACCTCGAACTGGCTCTTGGGGCACGGAGCGGAGGGCAGCAAACAATTGACGCCTTTCTTCTTCATTGCGCAGCCAGGCTGGCATTGAGGCAAAACAAAGTCACTAGTTGCTACACAGTGCCAGAAGTCTGGTCATACAAATATGTATACACGAACCGTTCCATGAACGATTCAGGAAGGAGGTGTTTACTTGTTCATTCATCTGTTTGTAGCATGTGGAAATCATGTCCTTCCCGAAATGTAAATAGCATACCTCCTGTACATGTGACTATATTTTTTGTCAAATATGGAGACACACATACCTGTGTGAGTGAGCCAGCTATGGTCATGTCAGCTGCAATTGCAGGGCAAACATTGCAGAAACATGGCGCATTCAAAGGCAAGCCTTGGAACTGCCTAGCACATCTGCGCAGGATGTCATTTCACGCACTAAAGCAAGACGCATTTCTACGAAGTTATCTGGCGCCGTCGATTGGAGATCTGGAAAACAGTTAGGAAAGCTCGAATGATTCACATTTGATTTATCATGAATGAAGGACTTGATCCGGAACCACCAATCGCTCCAGCACAGACGAACACACAAAATTCTGCCTATGGGAGAATCAGTGTGTCCTGGTGCAAGTGAAGATCTCAATGGAGGCAAATGAGAAAATGAGATGAAAATGAGACTGATGGACTGGTGGACTGGTGGACTGATGGGCACTGATGCGTGAATCAGCTGGGTGAGAGCCCAGTGCACAAAAGCAAGGCAGTCCTCGACATTAGCTGAGGCTGAGAGCTGAATCACAGGGGTCTGCTGTATCCACCTGGCACACAAATCTACAAAAATGTGACCAGTCATGTCCCATCAAAGAGTCAAAGAGCAAAGCCATAGGGACAAGATCCATGCACAAGGGCCTGTACTTTCTGCGCAAATTTTGTAAGATGCTGTCCATGGCCTCCAAATCCAACAAAATAAGCATCTCGAGTCTGGTTAGGTTTGGAAGTCGTGCTTGGAACCATCTGGAACCTTGCTGTGCTGAGTCAGCGATACGCTGAAATGGCAAGCTGCAACAGCCTGGGAATTGTTGCAAGGGAATCAAGATTGAATCAAGGGCTCAAAAATAGTTCCAAGCTCTGAGAAAGTATGACGAGGTATGACGAACCAAATTCACACCTCGCCACCCCACTCAAAGCTCAGGCCCGCGCTTTCACAAAGGCCCATGTACCTGCACCCTGTATGCACCTGACGCGCTTCGTAGCAAGAACAAGAACTCTCACATCGTCAAGGGGTTGAAACTTGACTTGTGAATTTGTGCTGGTTCAAACTTGGCAGGGTCACCCTTCAATCGGAAGCTCGCAGCACACCTAGTGATGCATTTGCCAGGGTTGCAATGCATATATGCTTTGTGATGCGTTGTTGTCCTCAAAAGCTCAAAAGCAACTGTGCCTGATCATTCTGGCACGCAGAGAAGCTGTAACACTTGCATGATGGACCACCACGTGCCACGTTTCCATGGCGCTGAGTTGCCTAGAGCAGCTTAGCAATCTGGAACATCACAACATCAATCCGTAATAAATTCTCTTCCTGTCTTCATAGCCAGTCAATTAGATGCCCCAAAGCTACCCCGAAAATAATGATGTTGCCACAATACCCCTTCGAACACCGCTATGTCTGAAGGTGTAACATGGTGTAACTTTCGACGGGGGAGGTTGAACAAACACACCCTGATTCCATGCCTCCAAGGCTGAAGGCTGCGGCGCCTGCAACACTCACAGCGCACCAAACATTTTGCAAGCCACATCAACAGATGCTGAGGATTCTGAATTGATTTGCTTTTGTGGCATGGCTACGGCCTCTGTAAAAGTGGGTGATCCCATAAGGGATTGTGGTGACGCAACATGAGTCGAAGATCTGCTTGGAGAGCTGGTTGGGGAGGCCATTTGCCTCAAACAGAACACGTTCGATTGTCCCAGCCATTGGTTTTCAATTTGGTTTTTAGGTGCGCCCAGCCTTGCCAAGCTCTGTCCCCCTGGCAAGGGTGGCAGATTCAACCTGGGAGCTCTTCCGGAAAAGGAAAGCTGTGATGCAAGCATATCAATTCAATAAATCTGAAAAGAATGAAATCTAACAATACCAATACCAAACAAAATAATTTGATGTGTATAGCCTGGCAAAAAATGCAATAATTGGAAATATGATAAAACAAATAGAATATCATCAAATAAAAAGATGAAACAGATAAACAAATGACATAAAATAAGATGACATGTTTTGAAGTACTGCATCAATAAAAAAAACATGTGATATAGTTTAATGAAAAATGTTGTCAAATAGAAATCAATACAATGTTGTTTGAATGATTGAAACATAAGATAATGCAATATTAATGTAATACGTCTTTAATATAATATAATCGATTAGGTAATACGGCGATACCATCAAATATTTCACTGCATTACATAGTATGACAAACTATACTATGGTATATAGTGAAATAAGAACTGTACTAGCTACTAATTAACGACAGATACTACAATACAAACGAAAGTCAGCCCCCGACAGGCGCATTTGCGCAGATGAATCAGCATCTGCTCGCATGGCCTGTATGTCGACAGTTGACCATAGACATTCCAAACATTCCAAACCTCTTGCTGTCTTCGCACCTGAAGACGTGGTGCAAGCTTCTTGAAGAATGGAGGCCTGACAGGTGGGGTCATCACATGAGCTTCACAATGTGTCATGAGTCATAAAGCTTCCAAGGCAGTGGCCCAGGAGTAGGACCAGCTGAGCGAGCTTCAGAATGTCGTAGCAATGGAACAACGGAACTTTGGCAACAGTCAAGTAGAATCGTGACCTGCAAAAAGCAATCCAATCTGTGCCGAAAGTCTGAGGATGTGTGACAGATTTGTGAAGACACAAAAAATATGGCGCCTTGCAGGAAGGAGGAAGGGAATGAAGAGCAGAAGTGATCAAAGACATGGGCACCAGACCTGACGTTTCTTCCGTTTTTGACTTCATGAACTGTTTTGTTTTGTGAGTTCTGCATATACTGTCCTGTGTTTGTATATATATATATAATGATTATATTTACATATGTATAGCGCGCGCTTATGTATTCGTTCGCATAAAATACAATATATGCCGATATAGATCCCGATTCGTTCATATTCTTGCAAATGATGTATCCAATGTATGTTTGCGACAATAAACCATAATAAATACACGTAAATACATAGTCAACATTTAAGAAAATGTAACTACATATGAAACATATGACATTTGAAAAACATACAAGTATATACATGATAGGTACATACAAATAGGTACACATACTAGCAGGTGCTCTGAACAAAACTGGGCAAAATACGGTAACCACCAGCTTGAATGGCCCGCTCCGTTGACTCGGGCGACAAGCGAGGGTCCTCGTATTGCAGTCTGAATGGCTTGGATCAGACGGAAGTGCAGGGCTGAAACGAAGTCAAGAACGTCAAGGAAAGCAAATGAATCATATGAATGACGGGCAACTGTCTCCTTGCTTTTGCAATGGGGCTCCACCCTCCGCGACCCTAAGACTAGGCTGCCGGCTGCTCCAGTGCTGCAATGTTTCAGCTCATGCACTATGTCCTCCGCAGCCAACTTTCTAATAAAACGTTTCTGGCAAAACCATGCTGAGTTTTCCTCTGGAAGGTCGTCGGCAAAGTCCATTGGCACAAGGTGCCCCTTGCAAGATTGCAGACACTGAAGCACAATTGTACGTAGCTTCTTTGGAACCTAAAAGTTTTAAAACATTTCACGTCTATTAGAATGGATTGGACAAAGATGTTGCTTCGCGAGGAGTATTATCGTCGAGTTTTAAGCTGTGCCACAATGCCCGACACAAGAGTAAGCCACACCTCGTACAGCCCATCAGTTTGAGACTGGGGTTGTTGAGCTCCATAGCCACTGAAGTAAAAGAGAATGTTGTCCTCTCAAACCATGCATCAACTGGTCCTTTCGATGTCTGCGTTGCAAAACTCTCAGACTTTGAGGCTTGAGCCCCAGGTATTGCACTTTGAGTGAGCCATTGCAACTCGGCAATGATGTTCTCCCTGTAAAGGATTGGCACGAATCGCGAGCCGACAAACAGGGTTTGTTCAAATGGAAAAGAATATGTGAAGTGCTCATGCAGATTCACCTTGTTTGAGAAAGTCAGACTTCCATGAAAAAATAAGAAGAATACGAAAAGAATGAAGTTAATTCTGCCTGGTTGGACGCCGCTTTGGAGGAGATGCAGTTGAGTCCGAAAAGTCAATCAAACAGCGGACCTGCAAAAATCACACGTGGTCCAAGGAGGTCTAAGGGATCTGCACAATGTCTGACACCAAAGTCGCTCCTGGCTTTCTGGATATTGCAAAGACCTTGGCAACAGTGAAAACAGGCTTCTCACAAGATTTCAATTGGCCTGGATGACTCTCAGGGTTCACAATGTCTGCACTTTTGAAGGTGTGAACTCCCAAAATCCTTTGTCTGGCTGCTTGCAGTTCTCAAATTTGCCAGTAATCGAGCTCATGACTGCCGGAGCAGGCACTGGATGTTCCAGGCGTCGTTGGCACAACCCTGAAGAGGAGCAAAGGAGCTGCAGTAGTTGCAGCCTGCACGTTCTACAAAAGACAGCTGCAGGCCGATTCCACCACCGGCACTGGACATCACTCAACTGTCTTCGGATCTTTAAGCAAACCACAAAAAATATGTCGGCACAAGCGACTGAGACAAACCAAAATTGCAGCCTATGACCAGGGCTCGACGCTGCACGGCTTCCATCTTCAACCTCTCAATGGATGAAAGGCACCACATCTTCGTTGCGACTCAAGCAATTCAAATGACACGCTGAATCCCTGCGCCGAGGAAGTGGCAGGGTGGGCCCGAGAGAGAGGGAGCCATGCAGTGCTGAAGGTACCGAACGAATGTTGCCAGGAACTTCCTGACACAACACGTTGGAATGATGATCTAATGTGAGGATGCATGCCCTATGATAGACTATTCGATCCATGAACAAAAGAATCAATGTGAGTTGTTCATTGCAACACGAATTACAAACGACCCTGCTTCGTAAACCTACCAGCAGAAAAAAAAATGTTCTATGATATATGATGCCCCCTCCTTCCAGAGTAAAGCCTATACGCATTTTCTCTTGCCGTCTGCTGTCGTCTCAACACGCTGGTAGTCAAGGGGTAGTACTGGGTAGTAGGTAGTTGGCGGTACGCATATAGTAGGCAGTAGGTAGTAGCAGGTGGTAGGTATATAGAAGATAGTATGTAGTAGGAAGTAGGTAGGAGGTAGAGGCAGAGGCAGTAGTAGTATAGTTGCTGTTGTTGTAGTTGTTGTTGCTGTTGTTGCGGTGCTGCTACTACGAGTACTACAGCAGATATCCCCTAGAGGCAACATAAAATGGGAGGAGGGCAACCAGGAATGTGCGGCTTTCATCCATGCTACCAAAAAAACAAGGGAGAAAGCAGTAGAGAAAAGGTTTGCAAACGCCTGTTTGTATTCATGACACCCAAATCTATGATCTGTCCTCGGTATGCGTTTGCCTCTCCAATTCCTTGAGCTGTTTTTCTTTTGTCGCCAGCTGTTCCTGCAGTTTACCGAAGCGAAGAAAAAGAACCGATGTGACTTGAAAGAGTCCGGCGAAAAATCATCAAGTCTCGTTTGGTCTCCTCCAATGCAGCTGCTTTTTGTCGGAGCAGCTCCTCTGCTGCCTGGAAGTGGGAGACAAACAATCAGATTTGATTGCTGCGTTCGAATAAAAAGGAACTATTCCAGAAGCTGCTCAGCCCTGAACTTTTTGGTGGCTGCTTGCGTTGCTGGCTCCATCTGGTTGGCCTTCATTGGCCTAAACAAAAATGACAGATCTGTCATGATCCTCTGATGCTAACCACAGCCAAGAAAGACCCATCATATGTTTTTCTTAAGCACTCTGCAGCTTGCTTCCAATGTTCAAGCTCATCCTGTGACGCACCACAACAAAAATACAGCACTAATTGCACGCTTTACTATACTTTACTGCATCTCACGAGCATCTCTGCCTGTCTACCTGTTTTTAGCTGACTCATGCCATGGCTTGAGACCCTTCGCCTCGTATGACTGCACCTGGGCGGCGACTCTCAAGCGCAACACCTGTCAATGGACATCGGACTCGGGGACGGAGCAATGCTCTCCTGTAGTAAGTCTAATGACTAATGCTTCAAGAGAATTGAAAAGGGGTTTACAGCAATGGTTTGCAGTGGGTTTACATAGTTCATCAATATTTCACTCGCCGCGCTGGATCCAACTTGTGATGGCTTTCAGACTGACAATTCCAAACCAGGGAATGGATTTGTAAACCAGCAACTGGAATGCAACTATCGTGCCCGCACATGTCATGAATTTCATTTCACTGGCACCTCTTTGGCCCACTGCTGAAGGAGATTTTGGTGAAAGTCAACAGATGTCTTCTTTAAAAGTTCATGCTCCTGTGGCACTGATGTACAAATGACAAACGAAGATGCGGTAAGATGCGCAAACTCTGTCCGGTATCAGGACATGTCAATGACTTGGGGGCAGTCAATTGCAATCAGAATATGTTGTTTCATGGCATTTCTCTACCGTGTCCTGTAGAAGGAAAGACTTCCGATGCTCTGCCTGGCAACTCTGCGAGAATTGGCACTAAGCCATCAGCGTCTCCATGACAGCTCACATAGAAGTGCATCATAAATCATAACTAATATACTGTAAATAATGGTTTAATAGCAGTAATATAGAATACTATAAGAACATATAAGAACTATAAGAGAACATAAGTATCTAATCAAATTTGAAAAAAAAAACAGAATGCTCCAAATGCCATGGATTCGAGAAGTGCAGGGCCCTCTTAAAGCTCATGGCCGTTCAACGGAAGCTCGCA
Source organism: Breviolum minutum Mf 1.05b.01 (assembly GCA_000507305.1). Lineage (NCBI taxonomy): Eukaryota > Dinophyceae > Suessiales > Symbiodiniaceae > Breviolum > Breviolum minutum. Next base: position 195,297 of record DF239243.1, read on the forward strand.
TAAGGTAAGAAAAACAAAAAAAATATTTGATGTATATAAGGGTTTCAATGGCTTGACTAAGCGAACATGGATTTCAAGAAAGCTGTTTTTTTCTTTCGGGAAAGCAAGGGTGGGGGATTTCAGCAACAATGAAAAGCGACTTGTCTGTCAGGGCCACTCGGAGAGATATATACAGTAGATAGTCGCAAGCTGCGAGGTCAATGATTCAACATCCATGATCAGCAAGCGAAACTCAGAATCTCCATTGCAGCAAAGCTACATCATGGAGGCCGAGGGTCAAGAGTTCCGATTCATCGTCAAATGTTCTGATGTCCTCCAACTTGATGCACACTCAGGTCCTTTCTTGACTTGCATGTGCTAGCAAACGGTCCTCCTCTAGCTCTTGCAGTTTGGAGTAGTGATCATTGCCTTTGCTGACCTTTCCAAAGCAGCACACATCTGCAAAGATTGGGCAGCCGAGCGCATGCATGCCTTGTCGGCTGCTTTGCAAGAGTACAAAAAGGCTGCCTGGTTTTTCATCTGGCTCATTACTGAGCGGTATTCTTCCTCGCGACATGCAGTACAGTACAACTACCGCACCGCAAGTGCCTCATTCTTCAAACTCAGGCTCAGCACTGCATGCTTTCAACAAATTGAATCTGATATGTGTCCTGAAGATTCCTCTGCTCCTGCTGCAAAGCCTGCTCTGGAAAGTAGGTGAGAATACTTACAGAAAAGAAAAAAACCTACAAAAACGCAATCTGAAACACGAAATCCACCTTCCATATATCCATTTATTACACTGTCCTGTGCTGTCTCAATCGTATGGCACCACAAACCACAGCGCAGGTGGAGATACTAACGCAGGCGCTACCAGCTACCACTACCACTGCTTCGACTACTGCTATGACTACGACTCGGAAAGGACCAGTGACCAGGACCGGCAACAACAACAACAACAACAACAACAACAACAACACATATCAGTTGGGATGCTACCCCACCCAGTAGCACTGGCAAGTGAAGGTTGCCATAATATGCCATGTGCCATATGCTACAGTATATGCTGAAGCATCTATAAAATCAAAGACTTTACTCAGGCTCCACTTGAAACATTCAAGAGTCAAATAAGCTGTCCCTGCCTGCACATTCGTTGCAGCATCTGCACTTTCCTTGGAAGCCTGGCACCATCACCCACCAATTCAGTTCCACAAGTTTCATCCTTAAATTTCATGGAGATACTAGTGTAATCACCTCGCGCAGGGATGCGGCTCGATGCACAAGCAGCTCCTGCGCCCAAGGCTAAGGCAATGATTCAGTGGGAAGTTTAATGGAAAAAATATGTTCTGCAACTGGCATATCCTTGGCCTGTCTTTTGCAAATCACAAACTGATTGTCCGTATTGTCTGAACTCTGTAGTCTTTCATTCAGTCTTTGGTGAAAAAGTTTATCCAGCCTGGAGCAATTTCGTCTTCTGCTCTGAGGTGGCGTCCTGCAAATCCACATTCACAGCTGTGACATGCCCTAGTCAGGCTGAATGAGTGCAACATGGTGCAATTGTGCAGCAATCCTGTCACAGGTAAATGAATCAATTTTTAACCACACTGTCAATCTCCTTTGAACTACTATTCTTTGCACCTTGGAGTGATCATGTTGAAGCTTAAAATCTCCACCAAGAATCACAAAGCATTACAAAAAATATGATGCATCGTACGGCTCTTACGCGATCGTTCTGTCTAAGATCTCCACCAGACTCTGCTTTTGCAAGAAGTAATGCCTGATCCAAAATGTGGACTGCTTTCTCAGCTTGCCCAAGCAACAAAGGACTCGTGAAAGAGGTCCACGAACTGCAGAAGGCATCCGGCCACCCTTGCCTTCTCATCGCGTGAAGCACTTTCCTGCACTGCAAGATACCCTTTCACGGCCAGCTGATTAACTCACATGTCTCTGAATTTTTCATGAGTCCTCCAGTCGAGTCCGCAAAGTGGCAGCTTCAGCTTTGTGTGACTGAAGGGCCTTCCAGTTGCCATCTGTTATCATTTTTCATCTGGACTGTCTGTGGAAAGTTCCCTGTCAAAAGGGGAGATACAAGACTCCATCAGCTTGACTTTAATGGCCTGCATGTCTGCCGCGAATCTGTCCTGCCCAAAGAAACAAGTTTGCATGGCTTTTGTTTTGGCTTCAATCTTGCACATTGACAGCAAGCTGGTCAAAGAGAAATATTCACCCGTGTGCTAGTCTGAGCTCATGTTTGCTCCGTGGCATATTTGTCTTGCTGTGTGAAACCGGACACAATGACTTGGGGGCAGGGGATAGGACGTATGCTCTCTCATGCTTCAAAAGCAACTCGTGGAGAGATTTGCCCATGTGCTCAAATGCTGGTACTTCGTGCGGCTTCTGCAAGCGTCCTTGTTCAGAATCAGGTCTCTGTCAATGCGGGACAGCTTTGTCTCTAGCGATGTTGCACACTCCTCAAATCAGGCGCCCAAGCCACAACATGGATTCGGATACAACATCAAACACAAGGCATCCCTGGCACCAGAATTTCAAATTCCAAGATCTTCAAAGCCCAAAGGCCATCAATTTGTCATTTGCTTCTCTGCCGATTGTGTTGGCGCCTGAATGGCCAACTCCTTTGTGACCTCCCCTATCTTCTTGGTGGTTGCTGCCTGCACCTCCATAGCCAACACGGTCAATGAATGATAATGACTGACCTCATTTTTTTGGGCATTTTCAGGCAATGCTTCTGCTAATCTTCCAATCGGAACCTCATCAAACTCGTGGCGCAGCTCTGTCAATCTCTCCTGGAAAGGCTAGTCAGCAAGTACATCCCCCGACCCAAACCAGGCACTTTGCATTTTCTCGTTGAGAGCCGGAGCTTGTTTGTCCTTTTCGACGCTGCAGGCAGCTGCGACTGCCTCACGCAGTGAGGGAGGCATCATATTATTTCTGAAAATTAAAAAAAAAAGACCAGCAAATGTTCACTAGCAACAACCATTGCAGGAAGCAGCCAGCTCAAGGCACCTGTTGCTTGATCGCCAGCTCTGCCCTTTTAACCCGGAGCTCACTGACCTGTTCTTCGACCTGTGTGTCTCTCCCAGTGAGAAGAAATTCATTGTCCAACCATTTTAGTTTCTGCAAAACATCGGCCTTCAACTCTTGTTCCTTTGCAGATGTCGATTGCCCCTTTCGCGCCTGTCAATTTAATTGGTGGACAAAGTAGCAACAAAATCATCTATAATATGCATGGAATATTGATGAATATTGTAATAGTTCATCTGGATTACTACACATCACATCTTCAGCATGGTTCCCACCAAACATAGTAGCCGTCCCTCCTCATCTGGATACAAGTGCTAATTGCGTTCGACCTTTCTCACCCCACACTATTGGAAGTCACCCCACCCAATTTCACAGCATAAAAGTCACCCCACGCTAAAAAGGAAGTCGCCCTACGGAAACACCCACCACTGGTACAGCGCCCTGCAAACACTGTTCTTTAGCAGCAAATTTTGATTGAAAACCTTCGTGCCATCGTGCCTATGCATGCACCTTTGGTGATTGTTGGAAGGATTTCAAGCCATGCCAGCTATTGGCGCAAACATGGAACCCAATCAGTTTTTGCACACAGCTGCTGACTGCGTGAGCTATGTAAAAACTTGCGTGCCAGAGCAATGAGTAATGTACATCAAGTTGTTGTCAATAAGTACAAAAATGGCAGATTGAATGCTGATGTGCAGCGTCTGTGGATGACTTCACGTGCAGCGGCACGAGAACGGACTTGGATCAGGTAATTATCCCTATTGGAAGGTCTTGACCACACCACGTTTACGATGCCCAAGTTGGCGAAAAACCACAGATTCTACTGGCCTCCACGCAGTTGAGATGTATGCCCCTTTGCTCGCTGAGGGCTGCCTTCATTGCGGCTGAGATAGCTTCCTGTTTGCAAAGGCAAGAGCAAGGTGAGCATTCGTCAGCGTTCCCGCTTTGCCGGCTCAACTTGGCAAGGCTCAACTCAGACCTTGCTAGTGCATACGGCAGTCCTGGCGAGCTGCTTCTTCTGCGAGTTCCTGTAACTCCTGCAGTTCCAAGCTTGAGGGAATTTGCGTGCAAATTGGAAGCTTGGATTCAGACCTGGCCTACTCATGTACCCAATCAAACTTTCACATTCAAATCAATTTTAGATTCATACGAGAATACTTGCAAGTAAGAAGGTCATGCATGAAGTCCGAGAACAAGCTCCTTCCGCTGCTGTTCCAAACCGTCTTCCATCTGCCTTGCTTTCACCGCCTGGGATGCCAGACTGTCATCTTCCTCGTCACCGTCCTCCAACACTTTCCACACCAAGACCTGCCTCTGCATCTGATGCTTGTCTGGCAGACTCCAACGATGCCCTGAGTTCTGCTGCTATCCTCAGGAATCGGTTGAATTTTTTGAGATGCATCATTGCAATCCAAAAAAACACAATCACAGTAATGGCAAAACACCAGTTCATAGTTCGTTGTGTTCTTTGTAAGATGCCGTCTTTTGCAGTTCTGCACGCTTTGCTTTGGCATGCTCTGCTTGTACCTGGTGAAGGCTGAAGGGTGCAAACTGGCCACAGTGCCAGAAACAGTAAGCTGGGGCGCACCCTTGTCTTTGGTCTTTGCTGCTGGGTTTCATTCAGTTTGTCGAACAAAACCTGTGGGCAAACGGGTGAGTGGATGACATGATGACATGATGACATTAAACAGTCGAAGAGTCTTGCGCTTTGCGCCAAGCTGCTTTCTGCTTCTGCTCTTGCTGTTTGGACCTGAGTCGAAGACATGCCCTGCGACTCAGAAACCACCAGGCTGTAGGTGGCTCTGGTACCGTCAAGCTGTAAGTTGGGTAGGCTTGCTGTCCACCATACCAAGAAAGTGCCGCAGATGAAGATGTGGTAGATAACTCCATGTGGACATATGCACGGTTAGATAGTGATGTGGGATAGCAAGCCGACATGAATCCAAGTTCCGAACAACTCTTGATGCTCTGCTAGCTCAGATTTCAAGTGGACAAAGCGCTGAAGCAAAGCCTCTTCCTGTGCAAAAACGTGATCAGAGACAGGAGCTCCATACTATAAACAAATATACACAATGTATACACGTCTCTGTCTGGCTGTTCCTGCTAGCCTGTCCTCTTTGTTTTATTCCATCTAAGCCTGCTCCACTCTTCGCTATGCTAATTTGCTGCGATCAAAGTGTTCCATCTTTTCAGCTGGTTAAAGCAGCTGTGTGTTGTCTGTGTGTGTTGTGTGTGTGTGTGTGTGACCTCAAGCCTTCAAAGCGATGGATAGCAAACCTACTGGATTTTGACACAAAGTATATAAGGGATAGCAAACCTAGCACCGAGACTGCAGGCTTGTGCCCAGGTGTATTTCCGGCTTTGCGGAGCATAACACTATGTATTGATAGAATATAGATATGTACGTACGTATGTATATTTTGTGTTCAGTATTAGAAAAATCAAGCGGAGGCACAAGCCACACAAGGTAATGACAAGGTATGAGAGCACCATCCTTCACGATATCAACTGACATGCTACAAGCAGAAATCATAGTACTCAGCTATAGTTCTCCATGAAGCGCAGCTTCACTCCCGCCTTGTTGACATTTTCAGCGCTTGTCCTGCGATCATATCACATGAGTATCCAGAGGTGGTGATACCAGTGTCACGAAACTATATACATGAAGCTAGCACGAGTCTGCCAACCAAGTTGGGAAATGGAAAAACTGGTAAAGCAGTGACGCAGTGACCTTGCAACAGAAATGCGTAACTTGTTTGCTGCTGCCATGGCACCTGACACACTGCCAATTGGAAAGAAAATTGGATAGTTCAGGATTTGACATAAAAATTGTCGAATGATTCTCTCGAGACACGTGCACACCATTACTAGCAAATCACAAGCGCGTCAAAGTTGCTTCAAATCAATGAAGAGTCAAGACGCTTCGCGAAACTACTCGTGACTGCATGTCTTCAAATCAAGTTCTGGGCTTTGTAAATCCTGCTTCGCTGCAATCAGGTCCTGAAGGTGCCAGAACATGTCTGAAGTGCCTTGCCCTTCACAAATCTGAAATAGCCCAATGGCATCCAATGGTTTTGTCATTTCATCGTCTCTATTGTGTGTCACTGTGTCCTGCTCCATTCCTGTCACTTTGTGCAACCGTGACGTCACGGCCTTGGACGAGAAGACACGAGCTTGCCAGCTGTGCAAACAGTTGCTCTGAGTTGCCTCCATTTGCAACGACCTCTTTGCACTTGCAGCCTCCACATCAGAAATGTCGCTACTTCTTTGTGGACTTTTGCCATCAGCAGTCTTTATCAATCGACATTCAGTTGACTCGGCGATTCTCCAGGTGCTTTGACGTATTTTCCTCATCTCTCCCATATAGCACCTTAGGCCTAAAACCCAGAAAACTAAACCATGCTGGTGTGGTGGCAGAAGACCAACAGCAGTGTCAAAGAGTGGCCTCCAATGCCTGCTGCATTTGTTCTATGCGCTGTCTTGCCTCCTGCCGACAGCCTCGAAGACCACAAACCAACATGTTCAGCACAAAAGTAAACTGAATGCTACACACCACGAACAGGAGCTGCATTTGGTACGGCCTTCAACGTCTTGGGCAGCTGCATCGACTTGTGCCTGGGAGTTGATGCGAATTTAAACCCTCTGGACAAGCCTGGATCTCAGAAAAAGATGCTGCTGCACTGGGAGACATGCCAACTCAGAACTAAGTTGTTGCTTGGCCTGCAGCGGAAAAGGAAATGATTCAGAGTGGGTATCAAAAGCAAAGGAGCAGAATAAAGTGCCATCAGTTCAGGCAACGATAATGCCCAAATCTTTCCTTTGCTGTTTGAATGATCTGGAAATCCTGCACCGTCTGTTTCGAAAGGCTTGAAAGATCTTCATGTATACAAAGGTGTTTTCCACTTGGGAATCAAGCAGTAAGTAATCGTTGTTATACCATCCATTGATTTATCTGTTTTTCAGCCAGTCTTGCATTGGGAAGCACTTTTTTTCCGAACGCCTGCAAGCCAGTCACAGATCAGACTACGTCACCACTCAATCACTTGATCCGGCAGATATCCACTCTATCCAATAGCAAAGGTTCCATATTTTTCTTTGACCACTCTGCGCTGGTCTTCGTAGAAGGACATGGATTGATCCTCGGGAACGGGAACACAAACAAGGATCTTAAATGCACTATGGAGGCAGAAGATGCTCTGCGTGACTCAACGCTTGAAGGTGGCAAGTTTGCAAAAAAAATAAGCCCAGGCGTTATATATCCCCAACAGCTTGGGTAACAATGCAAGTAAAGAAAATCTGCAGACACATCTATGTTGCCATCTTTGTTGTTCTTATTCTGCATCTATAAACGGCTCCTCGAAGGAAAAGCAACGCACCATGAACAAGTTACACGTCCGAATCTGCGAAGTTGCCACACTGCCACTTTTGAAGGGGATGTTGAGAAAACGTGTTTTTCCCAAGCGTTTTGCCACAACTGCTGAAAAGTAAAAAAGTTGCAACGTTTGGGTCATAAGCCAGAAGCCTTTTTCCTAAAGTCTAGAAACCTGGCCAGAACCGTTCTGGAACCGTCCCGGCGGAACCCTGTCCCCCGAAACCTGCCCCAAAACCCGTGGTTCGGAACCTGCCCCCAGAACCTTCCCGGAACCTTCCCGGAACCCGTGGTTCGCTGCCCCCGGAACCTTCCCGGAACCCGTGATTCGGAACCTGCCCCGGAACCTTCCCGGAACCTTCCCAGAACCTCCCGGAACCTGCCCCGGAAGCTGCCCCGGAACCGCCCCGGAGCCTTTGTTGGCAAAGACCCCATAGCTAAAGCTGTTGGGGAATAAACTTGGATGTCCAGATTCCTTTGCTGCTTAGGTCTCTTGACTCACTTTACGTGCACTTTACCAAGAATGTTGTTGCAAAAGCACCGCGCTCCAGTTCGTTCCTACGCAGAAGGATCAACTGGGAGCCTTGCGTTTTTGCGAAGAACCTGCTCTTTGCCCTGGATGAAATACGTACATGGCGACGAATGCTTGTAGAAGTACTTCGATCGAAGGCAATGTGCTGGGTTCAAGTTGAACCAAGATGGTGCAACTGATGCTGCAACCTGCAAGGTGCATGAACAAGCACTATCAATGCTGAAAGAAACTTGAGTACAGTAATGTCCAGTGTCTCGATGTCAAAGTCATAATTGCGAACTGCAAAAGCTTCTAAGAATGTGCCTGCTCATATGTAAATTTGGTAGGCTCATGCTCCTTCACATTGCCCAATTTTGGCACTACAGTCCTTAGTCACGACAAACACGTGAGTCATCTTTGCTTTCTAGACTGCAGAGATACGAGTACCAAGTACGAAAATGGACCAAAATGGAGAAACACGTCTGCAGTCCCATGTATTCTGCCCAGCGTCTTTAGTGCAAACCTCAGCAAATTGTCACGGTCTCCAAAGACATCCCAAACCCAATCTATCCGCAAACCATGTGTCATGGTTCATGGAGATGCAAATCCCAGCAGAATGCAGTTTAGCTACCAATGCACACAAACGTGAAGAACGAAAACCAGCAGCATGGACAAGCCCAAAGAAGTGTCCTGAAAATGTATGATTTGTGGCCGCGGGAATTGACAATGTCAGGGACAGGTCTGTAAATGCGATTCTTCCAATCCAGCGGCTGACGGGTTGCAGAATTGTTTAGAAGAGTCACATCTGTTCAGGATTTACTGAAGTCTTGCAATGCACCAACAGTATTCAGATTGGCAAAATTGCTACATCATATCCAACTCGGGCAGTTGGAGTAAGAACAGTAAAAATGCACACCACACCCGACGACCTGCACGCAAAAGATTGAGCTCATGGTGCAGTTGGCCTTGAGGACGAAAGCCTGTTTGAAACGCCAGAAGATTAGCATCGGGTCATTCAGTCCAATTCAGCAGGAATCGAAAGGTAGCAACGTGGAAAGTTTGCTGGAACAAAGCCGAAGGAACCATCGCTATCAAAGCACAGGGCAGCATCAAGAGCATCTGCCCATAGTCATCCACCACTGAACCTCAGATTGTGGTCCGAGAAAACATGTCTGATCACGGGTGCTGCACCGTGCAACCCCACGCTGACTTTTCGAAACATGTCTGCCAAGAATCTGCAGAAGCAGAAGGATGGCACACATCGGAGCACACGAAAGTGATCGAAGAAAAGGATGAACCTCCGGGCTCATGAATCACAAGCAGGCCCTGGTCGGTCAAAGCGCTTGGAGACTGGTTTGATTTTTACACTTTTTTCCGTGTTTTCTTGCTATATATCTCCTTTCTACTTCGCATATGATACTACATAGCGTAGTTTGTCTCCAAGGTACACATGGGATAGGACAAGGGCTATGAGCAAAGGCAATGTATAGCCACCGGGCAAATAGAAAATGAGCACTGCGGCGGTGATGTTGATGAGCACGTCTGCATATCTCCCTGAATCCATAGGCACCAGAATCTTAAGCGCCTTCCACAGCGTAAAACATCGTGGCACATTTTCAAAGTGACATGACTGTACATGTAATATATTTTGTATGGGTTGCCTCCCTTTTGAATTGAGTTGCCCATTGCACGCCCACTAAACATCAATATGACTGCATCATCAAGGACAACAGTTCACTCCATTTCACTCTCCCATTTGGGTTGGTGCAGTACAACGACCTGGGACAGCACCTTCAGCAATCCTATCTTTACTTTGGTATGGAGAAAACAGCCATACCACACAAGAAAAGCAAAGAAATCACTGTTTTTCAGCCACCCACCAAACCCCGACCACACCTGCTCCGCCTTGAAGCCTTTGATATGTGAAAAGCTGGACACCACCAATCGGGCCAAATGAAGTGTGAAACCATTTGCCCCTACGGCTTCTCCTGGCACGTGTTGTGGGCAACTGCCTATCCAGAGTCGAAAAAGGTTTGTTGTAATTTGCCCCCTCGCACTGCATAAAAACGTAACCCCTGTGCTGGCAATGGGCACAAACCATACGTGCTACATGCGTGAGACCGGCGGCCATATGAGTTGCTAACAAAAAACAAGCGGCTATCACCGTTTAGGCCACTTGACCGCAATTCAAAATCATGTGAAACAGTTGTTGCGCCCGACCCCGTACTGGTGGAACAACGTGCAATGAAAACTGGTCCCTGTTTCGCACCCGGTCATGCTTACTAATTCCAAACATACTCTGGTTTATCTGTGGCATACTCAGAATCATGACCCACAATGCTTTGGACACACAAGGCAGGCAAGGCAATTCATGAATTACTCATAAGAGCACCTGTTAAGGAAGCACAAGCCCCCAAGCATACTTGCATATCGTACACCACAGGTCCTCAAATCTGTTTCTCTCCTTTTTGGGCATTCACTGGCTGGCAAGAGCCCGCCGGGTTCAAATGAATGTAGGCGTTCAATCAACAACTTTTCAGGAAGGTTTGCCATACTGTGGCACTTCGGTTTGGATGCCCGGCAACATCAGAGTCGCAACCCGCAAAAGTTTTGTGAATTGGTCCGCCCACCCTTTGTGAGTTTGTCTGCATGACCATACGGGACAGAATCCCCAGCATTCCGCCATTTCTCCAGCATTACGCCTTAACTTCGTCGACCCACTCTGCCTTAACAATCCGGAATTATCTCCGTAGCATTGCAACTTTACATTCCTATCAGGGATCTGCACAAGGAACTCCTGCATTGGCAATGCTTCCGAGAACAACCCTGACCCTAACGATTAATTTCAGCTTCTGCCTTCGACTTGCTGTTGCAACCTGCTTTCCACTCGCCAATAATAAGGCCCAAAATCTATTCGGCTCTTCCAGCCACAGAAGCCGCTGCTACTCTTGGCATCCTCTTGGGATGAGCATTGATCTAAGAAGATTTTGTCTTTTCAAGTGTACTCCCCTGAACTTTACAAGTACGACATGAAACGATGCAATCTCATCTCGTCTGCGCTCGAATTGGACAGTGGCCAAAGCATTGTAGGTGTTGCAGTTATGATCACACCTCCTTTGAACCTTCCAAGTGTTTCGCTGGGTTCCACCAAATCCACACTGTGGAGCTTAGAGCAAACACCTATCTATACGTCCTGGTTCACGGATTCCTGCACAAATTTTGATACCTAGGAAACGCGCTCTTCACGAATAGTTGCTCACAAACTCTGCGCTACCCTCAAACGACCTATCAAGCACCTGATCAAAATTCAATAGATGATGGTTTTGTCTTTGTTGCCTGGGCTTCTCTGGTTTCCTTTTCTTTGCACTAGTTGCCCCTACAGATCCGCTCCACCAGAATCCGGAAGCTGATGAACCTTTCTATGGCCACCGCAAGAAACCCATGCAGGGGCCGACGACTACCGGCAAATCCCCCAATTCCATCGGACTGGCCAATTTCACCATGCTCTGCTTTCAACAGATCGTGAACTTCTTTGTCGATTGTCAATCGATGGGAAGATTTGAAACTAATCAATGGAACCCTCGGAGTCTAGCAGCGGTCCCTGGGATCCCTTTCCCACACCCTCTTTCGAACATCATGAGTCTTGGATGTCTGAGAACTTCGCTCAGCTCTGTCAGCCACCGGCTTCAAAAGAGCCAAAAAGGTCTTGACATGGGGTGGATATGGCTTTGGAGGGCAACATGCAGCCACCACGGCTGAGAACCCGAGAAAATGGGCAGCGATCACCTTTTACACTACTACAGCCAAAGCAAAGTAAAGTAAAGTCATGTGAAACGGTTGTTGCGCCCGACCCTGTACTGGTGGAACACCGCGCAATGCAAACTGGATTCCTATGGTCTCTATTTAAGGGCCAGTGATGCTTACTGCGGTTCCCAATGACTTGATCAATGACCTGGTGGACCGCAAGTCTTGAGTGGCCACCTCAGGCGTGGGACTGTGCAGCCCAAATCAAACATCTTCGGCTGGTGCTCCACGAATGACGAATGGCGGTGATGATTTTAATTGGGATTGGTGATGGATTGTTTGTCTGTAGTGTGTTGTTGCTTGTATATGGTCACACCTGGAGCTGATAATGTTTCCCGGCCAGAGATTTGCTTCGCCTAAGAAAAACCATCCACGGGCTTGAGGGATGCCCCATGCATTATTAATTGTTATACATGTTATGCCACAGGTGTGGTTGCGGCCCCAAATCTTTCTTGTGCTCCTTCCTAAATTTCCTGACAAGACCATCAAAGACTCTCAGTACCAAGCACAGCGAGAACAGCAGTGGCAGCGTCCTACAAAAGGCACGAGGAACATGGCTGGCCAGCAGTACTTGAAGACAGCGATGCCAAGCTGCCGCCTTAGTATTCACAAAATCTCGGCAGCTGGAGAGAGGAATCTGGGATCAACGCATTGCCTCACTGTCTGTTGCTACTCACCTTGCAGTGCCCAAATGTTTTGTATTCCTCTTGCAATGGTTGTAATCTTGTGAAATTGATGCCTGCTCAATATACATGTCATGTATAATCAAATAATTTAATATCAATAAACCGTAATAAACCATATTGATCCATATTGCACAATCATCATCGGAAACAATGGGAACTAATCCGTCTGCTCACATGCTTCAAATGCCGCAAGGATGAACCGAGCAAACTCCCTTCTCCTAATTTTGCGTCATGGCACTGAATTTCGAAACTCTCGAAGATTGCTTGAGCGCGGGTCAAGTCTGAAATGAGAGTTCCGCCATAAGTCCGTGCGCGCTGGGCAACCTAGAAGGCAAGTGGTGAAGACATTCTTTGGGCTTCTGCAATTCAAACTTAAACCATGTACATGACTCAGCTGAGCAGCGGCTGTGCGATAAGCAATGCTTCCAGTCAAGGCTGCATCTAGCAATATGTTCACCAAGATAGAGAATGTGTAAAGGACCTCAGGGGCAGGACATCAAAGCACACCCTGCAAATGCAGCTTGCAAGATGCCCTTCAATTTGGGTCTCAGAGTCTATGGCTATGGATTCGAGTATTCCTGAAACTCAGGTGGCGACCATGTAAGTACCCTCTTGATTGTCGCGGAGCATAAAGCCAACCCTCGCTGCTGCTTCTGCACAAGTTGTATACATGACCAGGTTGCCAAGGACAACAATCAGGGTCAAGGATCCTGTCATAGCTATGGATGGCTTGTCGCCATTGGAATAGGAAAATGATGATGCATACTGAGCAAAGGGCATGTAGATCAGCACCGACCAAGCAAAGCTTGCCAGCATGATCATCTTGATTGCTGCCCAAATCCTTTCGCGCCTCTTTGCTCTGAGGACTGCCAAATTCTGCCAACAGATTCCCATAGGCTCCGCTACAAGGGGCTTGATCTTCAACGTCGATCCACGGAAGGAAATCTCTTTCTTTGAATTTGCTGCTGCATCTCGTCCACTTTCTGTCTTGAAGACTAGTAAGGCTAGTGGAGAGCACACCAGGTTCTTTGAAATACTTTCACCTGAAGCCTCCGGTGGAAGTGGAGCTGTCTCCTTCTTTTCCTTGAGATCAATTCCCAAGACTTGGGTCACCATCAACTTGTCTAGGGGTCTGAACCACCTCCAGCGGGCCGCACTTTGTGGTGCCTCACTTGCAGCGGTTGCGCCCTCAGTCTTTTCAGAAGATTTGTCCAGAGCCATCACATCTGATTCAAGGATTTCAAGTATTCTATCGGAGTACTGTGCATAGTCCCAGCCGACCGAAACGCCAATGATGTCCTTGGCTGGAGCACTATTCGAAACTGATCAAAGACCAGCAAACCTAAATGTATTCTGTGACGATATTCTGTCTGTTCCTGTTTCAAGCTAGGGCCAGCTTTGCTTGGATGTGTGCAGTTGTGAAGACAAAACCTGTGTCACTCATGTTGGAGAAAGGACCTAAAGGAAGTGAAAATTGCAAGTCTTTGAAGGGAAGCAACATCATTACGCACTACACTTCCAAAATGGTTGAGAATGCGCACAATGCAAAAAGAGAGCAATGCAGCCGGGCTTCTTGGGAAGTTGCTTTCTGAAGCTCAGTCTTCAGAGTCTCTTCCAAATTTTCCGTGCCGGAAGTGGCAGGCAAGCCATCAAGCAGAGCAATGAAGTCTCCATGAGTGGCATGCATGTTCAGACCTGAAAGTGGATCAAACAGGATCATAATAGATCAGAGTCTTGAATTGTAATGAATTGTATCTATAATCTAGATGGAAGCAAGTAAGGCTCCAACGGTGGAAGGCTCGCTGCTGTAAAATCCCAAAGCCAATGCATAGGGCAAACGAGACCAAATAAGCAGCTGCCAAGAAGTTGGCCTTTGTGGACATCATATTCCTTTGGCTTTCATAGCCTCTGTGGATCACTGCACAGAGCTCTCGAGGGGACTGAGGGTCTTCAGTTCCCAGAGCAAAAAGACTTCCATCAGTTGCCGAAACGAAAGCTACCTTGGTTCAGGTCTGGCTTCTGCAAAAATCGCAGGTCTCCTAAAGGACCTAGTTGCGGCATGATGTGCTGCATGTGTCACACCTGTCGCATATGTTACAGGTCTTACATATTTCTTACGTGCTGTTTAAGCCAAAAAGCCCAAAGTGCGGCAAGCACTGCCGCCCAAGCCATGATGAAAAGCTGGTAGCGGAAGAAGAGGACAGAGCCAGGGCCAGCAACCGGAACCTGAGAACACTCCACTCATTTGGATATTTCTGAAACAGTCTGAAGCAGAGAAAAAACTAAAAACCAACCCACATCTGTGAGCCTCTCTTGCTGAATCCAATTCTTTGCCGAGACACTGCCAAAGTGTTCGTTGTTAGGGGCCATAGCTGGCGCTCCTCCCCTCGCTCTTCCCCAAACTCTGGCTTACAGAGCTTTGTTTGAGTCCTGAATTGGAGGGCTTTCCGCTCTTCCTCCAGGTTCACTTTTGGTCGGAGTGTTAAGCTCACATACCATGCCACAAAGTAGACTATTGGAAGAAGGATGAACAAATACAGTGATCCCTTGAGTAGAGATCCCACCACGGGAATTTGATAGGTGCAAGCTCCATTCTCCAAAGCAAACCCAGCCAAGCACTCAGCACAAACGTCTTTGTGGGATGTCCTGTTGCATCGGTTGCAACCTGGTACAGCACAACGTCGACAGAATCCACGGGCTTTGTCAGGTACTGGTTGGGCAAGATTGGTGTGGGTGTGATCAAGGCCACAGTCTGACGTATTGACACATTTGAAGTTACAATGTTGAGGAGATGCAGAATCTTCAGCAAAGAGTGGACAAGCATCAGGGCACTTCTCATCCATGTCAATCTCTGAGGCATGACGAGGCGTGAAGCAGCCATTTGGTGATACTATGGGTGTTGAAACGAGTGGCTTTTTTGCAATGGCGGCTGGACCCAGTTTTGCTGCATGATGTTGCTCCTCTGCAATGTCATCTTCTAGTGGATCGAGTACAAGCG
The DNA here is from genome assembly GCA_000507305.1 of Breviolum minutum Mf 1.05b.01. Lineage (NCBI taxonomy): Eukaryota > Dinophyceae > Suessiales > Symbiodiniaceae > Breviolum > Breviolum minutum. The sequence goes on from DF239243.1 coordinate 210,686, forward strand.
GACCCTTACCAGCTGGTGAAGTAGCTGCGGTGTAGTGGATATGGCGTTTGGAATCCTCCGTGATCTTGTCAAAGTCATAGCTTTGAGCTTTCGCGATTGTGTTTTCAACTGTGTCCTCTATGTATCCTGTGGACTCAGACTCTGCCGTCTCTGGCGATTCAGTTGGTTCAGTAGACTCATCAGAGTCCACCTCCATACTTTCTTCAACTTCTGATTCCTCTTCGGGGTCTTCTCGTCCCCGGAACTGCTCGCCATCTTTGCGAATCAAAGCACGCTGGGTTCCAGCAGCAGAGAGACGCCCATCATATGAAACTCGAACTTGACCGTGTTTGGCAGAATGAGCTGTGGCTATGGGAAGAAGTATCCCCAGCAACAACAGGGCATGTGACCAGCACATGCCAGGCTTTGTCCCAATCTCTGATCACATGACCAGCTCTTGAGCCAAACCCCTTGAAGATTGCGAGCGAGATCAACGCACCGTCTGCTTGAACATGCACGTGCGATCATTTACATCTGGCTCCCAGGCAATGACTCTGCATGACTGCGCAGGAAAAACATGCGCCTCGCGCAACTGCGACATCTTCGCTGATGTCATCTCAAGTTCGGAATATGCCTCGGCACCGTGAGATTGTTTGTTGCATGCAGCAAGCATGTGGATGAGGTGCCACATGCCACTGATGCTCTGAGGATTCAACAACTGTTTGAGTGTTGGCCAACATGTCAGATCTTTGGGCAAGCTGGCCTTGCTCCTTTACACAGAAGTATAGCGAACTGTTGTGAGGGAGATACATGAAATCCTCATGCTGATGGAAAAGCATGGCCCATGATTCTGCAATGAGCAAGCAAAGAAACAGCACAGCAGCAATTCTTTGATTCATACACAGACGTACAGTGGAGTAGAGAGACTACGAAAACCTTACACTATCCTCCTGAATCGGGTATACCAAACTCAGGTTGACCAGTGCTGTCACACCTGAGTCTGGAAACCTGAGTGAGAATGATCATGATCTCTTGGGACATTTCCTGGCATCGGCACAGAGGTCCTCCTGATACCCATCCTGCAAGGATTGCTTCTGAGAGCGGCGTTCCTGGGCACCAAACAATTCTAAGCTCATCTCGACAAAGAACCACGGCATAACAAAGGAAAAACGGAAAACTATATTGGTCGTATTGGTGACATTTACTGTGCTGACATAGCATGAAGGATTGCGTATTCCAAGGACTGCGCTTCACTCCTTTTCAAAGCCAAACTGGCAGCTTTTTCCAGCTTCTCCTGATGAGCATCTCAAGTGATTCCAGTGGTCGTAATGATCTCTTCGAACACAAAATGCCCTACTCTGCTCTGCCATCAGCCTGTCTGTGCAGACTTGTAGAGAATCGGAGCATGAATGGTTACGGGATCTATATTCATATACATTGCATATATATATATATACTACACGAACTCTGGTTGGGTCCTTCTCAAGCTGAAGTTGTTCTAGCTCCTGCACATTTCTCAAAAAGCAATGCCAAGGATTGAAACTCAAACCACAAATGAACACTTGAAGCAGCTTTGCACCTTCTGCTCTTGCTGTACTTGTCGTGTCAAACTCGTGAGCAGTGCCTGACGTCTGTCAAGTCGCATGTGCAAAGGTTCAGGATCGGATACTGTAAAGATCTGTAAAGCACTTCACCACGTGTACAAAAGAAAGAAGGTACCTCGTCATCTGAACTCTTCACGGTTCGATCCATGACGTCCTGGACATGGTTGCATTGCAAATCGTTTCCCCTGTTTTAGTGTGTTTTAAGTTGCTATAAACAGGAATCAAGAAGTTACATCTTTTGACTTTTGAAACAAGATGGCCGCCTGCATCAGTCCATCAACATGATGCTGAATGGCTTTGAGCTGGTTGCGATTCTCGCTGAGCGATCCCTGGTTCAGTGAGGCAAAGGACTAATCACAACGCACAATGAGGATTCTATGTAACCTATAGGTAAGGATGAGGTACCTGAAGCAATCATGAAACTTGCAAGCCATGTTGTACACCTCCAGTTGTGCCACTCTTGCCACTCTCTCTGCTAGTTCTTTCTTCACGGCCTCGTCCGAGGCAAAATTTGGTTTCAAAGCAACTGTTGCAAAACACGATCACAAGGAACTCAAGTTGCTCGGTAAACGCCAAACAGCATTGAGTGTCAGATTCAGTGTCTGGAAAAAAAACACTGACTGACAAGAATGAGTTAGATCTGTAACTCCAACATCCATCCACATTACCTCCGTAGCAACATGAGCAAACATGATGGGGTCCTCTGTGGCGCTTTTTGCTTGTGCACCTTCCTGGTCAGGACAGGTGAGAAGGATAGTATCATGAAGTACGTGTCTCGGAGAAAGTCATGCCTCACGAAGCTCAGAGCGAAATTCATCTGCTGCTTGCTCCGCTTCATGGAGGCCTGCAGATCGAAGCTAGTGAACCCAGTAAACTCAGTGCATCCACAAGTGCCAAGGATTACAGTAGGTCAGTGAAATTGCAGGGAAATTCAAAGTCGGATTGACAAAGTAGAAAGAAAATGAACCAAATATGCATGTGTTTCTGCTCTTCTATGGCTGGTGCGTTCTTCTGCGTCACGCTGACGCTCTTCTGCTGCTGCTAGGTCTTGACTGTCCAGTTGCCGTTGAGCCTCTCTGCGGAGCTTGCAGTGCAGTTACTACAGGCGGCAAGGCAACAGTCTAATAGTACTGTGATGAGTACAAGAGCTGCAGCAGTATCTTGATCTATTTGCAGTCAATTGCAGAATCGAAGAATATGCCGCATATGCCAATGTTTGCATCATGGACCGGAGGTTTCCTACTAAATCCATTGGTACAAGTAGCCAGCCTCCATTGATGCAAAGGATGCCATTGCCTAAATCGATGCAAATCACGTCTATTTGCATGGTGGAAATCTGGCAACAAAAAGTCTGACTTCCTGGAGCTACTGCTTGAAGTTCTCTAGCATCGTCTAAGATGTTGATTCATATCAATAATCTTTGATCACAAGTCACAAGCCACCTGTTCCAGCTCTTTCTGTAAGGCATCCATGAACTCATTCTGCACATCCTCGCAACGGGGGGGATGATGCAACGTTCAGTTTTTGATAGTTTTTGCAGAGACCAATTTACAAATTCCACTCTGGTGTTCGGTTGGGAGGAATCTTGATATTTCCTTCCTAATAAGATGCTTCCACTGTTCCTCTCTCGCAGATCGGCCAGTTAGGTTTTTTTTTTGGAGCGATCGCGCGCGCCTGCTCCAAAGACGCTTTTTCTGCCAGAGCCTCATGTGACTCGCAAGGAGGAATTCCTGTTCTCTTTAGTCTCAAGCCCTTCAATTGGTTGAGAGTGTCTTTGACAAGTTGTGTGAAAGTAGCTCTCTCACCTTCTTTTGTTCGTCTAGTTCCTCAATGGAGCCAGCAAGTTCTTGCGCCTGGCACATCGAGTTATCCAAGTCTGCATCTTTTTGTTTCCACGCCTCACGCCACAGCCTCTGAGCGCCAGTGGTCCAGTTCTACAGATGCAGATTTCACTTCAGAGTCGAAGTCCTGCTGGGATTTGCTGGCACCTTGGATGTGCTGGCTCCACCACACATATCTCCAGTCTAGCATAGTCTAGCTGGGCCACATAAGCAGTGTTGTGTCAGCTAACTAGCAGCTTGAGATGTTGAGCTGAAGTTCGCAAGTCTTCAGGATTCTCCAATGAGGACCCTGCTCTCCCTCCACTGCTCGCGCTCTCGCAGGGTTTGTGATAATTGGCGCTCAGTCTGCAAGAAGCATCGCAATGCAAAGATTGTGAGCAAATTTTGTTGGAAGTGGCGTTCAAATTGCACCAGCCTCATCACGGTTGCTGCGAAGCTCCGCAACGGAAAGTGTTCGCAAGCGGAGAGTCTCCTAGAATCAGGAGCAACATGCTGTATACCCAACACATCAGAAGATAATTCACTTCTGTTTCCAGTCTTTGTCCGATTCATGCAATCGCAAGGTTATCATAACAATTATCATAACAATCACACTTGGAGATTTGCTCATGTTTGCTGTCGTAGGTTTGCTGCCTTGGCCTCACTGACAGCACGCTGCAACTTTGCAATCTCTGCCTCTGTTGCTTGCCTCAATCACATCCGCAGTCGCATTCATGTCACTTTCACTCTTGTAGTCTTTTTCTGTCCAAGCGTAAAATTTGAGTCTCTGAGTTTGCAACTTTCGGTCACTGAGATCTTTGACTTCTGCCTCAATGTGGAGGAGCCTGTCACGCATTTTCACCACCTGAGTTGTCAATTCCAAAAAATAGCCAACTCTTCTAACAGAAAATCATCTCGAATTTCAGATGTTAACTTAGATGGAGACCTCTTGTTTGACCTCTTTGAGTTGCTCTTCAGCCGAACTCGCCTCCAAGCTGGTTGGGAAAAAGGGCAGGTAAATTTCCTTCCAACATTTAGTGTACGGTTCAGTGTTTCACGCCGAAGAATCAAAGTGAAATGAGTCTGTCAAAAACAGATGGTGCTGGCCTGTCTCTTTGCATCGCTCATTGCAGATATCTTTGCCTTGGAACACCAAGGCTAGTAACTCTAACAAAATCAGAAAGGAGAAAACCGAGAAAAAGGACACAAAGCTGCAAAATAGAGGAACATGCTGGAAATGGAACTGAGAAACCCACTTTTATAGCTGACATATCTCGCTCTTTGGCTTGAATCTCAGCTGCCTGAACACAGAACCCACACGCTGATGGCGAGGAGGTGTCCTAATTTTTGTTCCAAATTTTTGTCCAAAGCGAGTGTCCCCTCTTCTCGGACATATCTGAAGTCCACTTTGTCTCTTGAGCAGTCCAATGCCTAGCTCTGCCAGGCCAAAAGGTGTCATATCCCCCAAGATAGTTTCCATTGCGATCTTGTGGAGAGTTCTAAGGGAAAAACTGTCGGAAAAAATGTGAAAAAATCATATGTTTCGCCACAAAACGGTGAAGAAAAATGCAGCACGGTTGCCTCTCTGTCAAGAAGCGATGGGCGGGCTGCAAGGGTTGAAGGTGTGCGCTCTCTAGCCTGGTCACTCGCAACGCAAGAATCAGGAGCCCACATATCAAGTGATACGCCGATACGCTTCCATTGTGCCAGCCTGCTGTTTGTTCAGCTCCAGCTCGCGCTCAAGCTTAGAGAATGCATTTTGAAGTGCTTCCAATTCCTGCATTCAGTGCTCACCTTTACATACGTTGGCAAAATACTTTTCTCCTTCGTTCTGACTCTACTTCTGATTGCACAGAGAGTTCTGATGCCTACCAAGACTGAAAATTACGGCATCAGTCCTCAAAGCCTGACGCTTTGCCTGCCACGGATCAATTCAAGAGCATCTCCAGCAATGAAAACAACTGAAAAATCCCTACAAATGCGGCAATTTCGCAATTTCCAATTTCCGAATTCCAAGTTCCAGGCCTACGTCACTGCTCGAACCAAATTCTAGGCTTACGAACATCCTCAATCCCAACAACAGGTTGTCCAAAGAATGCTGTCATGCACCGTCTCCACAGAGTTGAGACATGAGGGACAGTAGGGATGAATCAAGCATGGAAAACCTTGAGCGAAAATGATGCCAAAAAGATACAAAAAGTGAAAAGCAGAGTGGCAAGACGACATGCAACGACTATGCCAAGTCTCTGAGGTTGCTCGCGGCTTGGAGGCACCTTGGACTCGGGCAACATGCGCCATATTTTTTAGCACTTTATACTTTACACCCATAAAAATCGAGAATGTGGCCTGGTCAAATGTTGCCAAGGGATCACCAGGTGCCAACAATGCCACCTCGGAGAGGGGCACAAGCAGTAAACAGGACCCAAACCAAGAGCTATTCTGAGGTTGATACCCATGATGACCACGGTGCAAGAGGTATTCCCGCAAAAAGTGCGGACAAAGGTAGCTTCTGTTCGTAGACATATGCTTGCGTCTGGGTGTTCCTCGTACAAAAAAGCTGCACGGAAAGCTAGGTAAAGAGGTCCACTTGTGAGATCAACCAGACCATGTGTCCTGATGGATATGCATAGGATGTCACTACCAGACCTCAAGCACACCAAAGGAAAGTGTCTGGGACAAAGAATATCTGCATGGGCGCCAAGAATTAGTTCATCTTAAACCCATGACCGCCAAGTCACGCATCTAATGCCACCCTGTCTTGGTGCAAGCTATGTCCGGGCAAGAACGACTTGCCGGCCTCTGTTGTCAACTTGATTCCAGCTGCCAAGCAAAGGGCAAACTACAGCCGGCTTTCGCTCTACTTCTAATATGAAAGAAATTCACTCGCTTTTGAAAAATGCTGCATAGTTTTCTACAAGCGCAGGCCTTGAGGTCTGCTACAAGAGCCTCTGGATTGGGAGCATGGAGATTCCTTGTCTGCGTTATGCTCACGAGGAGCCGCATCTCCTCCAGAGCCATGTAGAACAAAAAGAGTTCAGCGGCAGACGGAAACAAACAAAATGTAACGACAGCATCCACCTGAACTGCCTCCACACGCTGCAAGCATGTTGTGAAGACATCACCAACGGCGGTGCTAGGCGACAAGGGAAGTGGTCTTAGTTGACGTCTTTGCATTGCTGTCTGCCTGTCCCTGTCTTCTTACCCTCAGCAAATGTGCGCAGTGGCAGCAACTCTATTAGACTGGAAGCGGCTGTGGGGAGTCAAAGGTTTCTGATATGAATGGTAGTAATAGTAGGCGCAGCTTGTGATTGGAATCTGTTGATCCTAATGCTTTTCTGATGTATTTGACTTAGCTAGCCAAACCTGCTTTCAAGTGAACGTACCGCACAACTTGCATCTGATAACACTGCTTCAACTTGTTTCCTCAGAAAGGCTTCAACTTGTTTCCTCACAGAGGCAGCTTCCTGTGAACATATTTGAACGATCGCTCAATGACAGAATGCTCTTTCAACACGAATGGACTCAGAGCCGCCAGTGCGTAGCTGCCTAAGTTTCAAGCCACACACGTTAATATCTTCAGCCATAATCTATATAATAATGTAATGTCCTTTATGTTGCTGCATTTCGTCCTATAAACAATCGAAATGGCTTTGTGACTCTGTGTCTTGCCAGGTGGCCGGATCTGGCCAGTAGCGGTAGCAGGATGTGAGACCACGCCGGTGATAGCTCCCAGGCTGGTGTTCAGAACCATCCTGAGCTTTGAAGCAGCATCATTTTGGATTTGAATGAAAGCCTTGCTGGCTGAGCAAGCAGCATAAATCTCAGCCGTCTTGGGAATCAGCTGCCCATCCTCACCTCGCAGCAGCTGCCCATCCTCACCTCAGATGGTTAGTTTGAAAGTCTCAGTCAAAACACCAAATGTAGGTGATGCTTCAAAGATCTTCAAAGTAACCATTGTATTTTCATTCAGCTGCATGAAATAGGCTCTGGCCTTCCACCATCTCGATCCCCTCCTTCTCGGCCGGGTCTAGCCACCTATGTTACAGCTGCATCAACTCGACCACTTTCGTCGCTGTATCGCGGCTGGAAACACTTTGCCTGTTTGCCCAGAGGTCCAGAAGCCGCACCGGCTTTGGTGGAGGAGGATCTGTTGGATCCTGCGAAATCAGTGGCAGGACCTATGAGAAGCCAGGCTCAGAATTTCAGGGGTTTGGTTGAGTAACGCACTGGGATAGCAAGGTTGTTTGACTTTGAGTTGCAGTGTAATGAAATATATGGAAGTATGACAGAGTATGCAGGCTCCTCATCAGGTGTCAAGACAATTTCATCGATGCGTAGCATAGTTACATGTTGCCTGCGTTGAATCTCTGCTGGAAGATGAACTTGCTGCTCTCAGATACCAAAGGATCTGACCGTCTCCGATAAAATTTCGACTGTTTGCGGCGTGGCTTGTACCTGTCCAAGACAGAAGCGGAAAAACAATAAGAGTATAGGAAAGAAAAACGGCTTATTCCCAGCTTATTGCTCAGGAAATCAAACATTGTGCTGCAATGACTGTCGGCACCAGAAGGCGAGCGTTTCTCCAGTGAGAGTCTGCTGCCTGCACACGTGACACATGCCATCACTAAGTTGGCACACCAGCTGACCGAGGTGCGTACTCGATAGTTGCTTTCACTTTTGCATATGGCCTTGGGTGCAAAGTTGAATATGAATGAATATGATTCGTTTCACTGGCACACTGGCCATACTGGTTGCTTCCAGGCCAAGTACACTGTAGGCTTGCCTAATATTGTGAAGTCCTGCGAAAGGTTCGGAGCAAAGCCTTCAGTTTAGATCCTTAGCATCTTATTGAATATGCACCCCTGTCTTTCCAAAACCTTGTAAACAGTCACAGGCTTCAAGACTTTCCACAACATGCTGTTTCCGCTATCACGGCGTCATTCACCCTGAACAGGTCCTTCGATCCAACTAGCAGCACCGTGCCAAACACCACCTGCAGAGTGGTACACCCGCACAAAGGCAAAACATCTCAAATCCTAAATTGCTTTCAAACGGCATGACCTACAGTAGAGATTTGCGCTATTGATATTCACACGTATGCAGCATGCAATGCATGTATAAGATATCACACCCGACATGATACATGACTCTATCCCGCAAGAAGTGTCCCACCTTCTCTCCTGCTTCTCGCCGATGCAGTTTTTCAGCCTGGACGATATCACCAACCTTAGTTAGTAGATGTTATTGGTAGATAATGAGCTGAATTCAAAAGAATCCCTACAAGTAGATCTCAAAAAAGTCAGCTTTCTCCAGAAAAGAATACTGACTTTAAGCTTCTCACGGTGACCTTGTGCTGGTGGTACACACTGCCTCGTGACTGCCATCCAACAAATCTTCATAATACTGAATACCATGACTAATGTGAATTTTAGATGTTTCAAGAGAGACACATAGATACTCCAAGTGCAATCCAAGTTGCTCTTGAAAACGCAAAAGAGTTCCTGCTTCTTTATCCTCGCACAGGCGTGCCAATTGTTGACAACTTGGTGAGCCGATGTTCAAAAGCAGAAAAAGTGGCTCCTTTCAAAATGTTCAGGATCAGGTAGCTCCGGTTGAGGAGTCCTTTTCGGCATTTTCGCATCGAATATTGAAGGTTGAAACCACTAGCTGCAAGCAACCCTGTCCTGTGTGGCATGTCTTTGTGCCATACAAAGGCACAGGTTGGCTTGTTGCCTGGATAGATTCGACTCAACAAATCGTAATGATTCGTAGTTTTGAATGATGGGCAGCTTGCTCGTAGTGTTTGGCTGATGGATCAACACAAGACTCAAAGGATTTATACAATCCAAGCCACGCGGGAACTCTGTTCGCATAGGCTTCCAATGGCGAGCAATCTGTGACAAGCGTGCTTTCTTGCTCATTTCGAGAATTCTGGTATGTAGCGTACAGTGATTCCAGAATAGGCGAGCGATATACCGAACAAGCTACAGTAGTTGGAATTCGCTTTCTGTGTTGACCTGACTGACTCGTATCCCAATCTTGAGGCACTTGACTACAGTTACAATGCAATCCTTTTCATCTTCAGTCAAAGCAGCTGTCATCCGACTTGTAGAAAATCGAGTTGTCCACTGCCACCGAAGTTTCATGTCGCCTGATAAGGATAGTAGTGGCGCATAATGCCGCTGTGACTGAAATGGAGAATTCCGAAACTCAGTTCATGGCTGTATGTCAGAACCTCGTTCATGTTCAGCTCAACATCTTGCAAAGGGTGCTTAGGTACCTTCGGCGGCATGTACCTGCTCAGTCAAAAAACTTGCTGGAATAAGCCTGGGAAATCAGATAAAATCATGATAAAATCAGCAGGGTCCCCATGCGAAGGAAAGTTGTACCAAGCTCGCTATGCTCAGAACTTCAGAACCAGTGTCTCCCCACTTCTCCGAGCACAGAATCATTGTTTTCGACATATGCAGAGCAAGGGGCATAAAAACAATACCACCTCTGCTCTTGACGTAACAGTTGAACATCGGATGAAGATAGACCAAGCTGGCTGCAAGTTCTGTTGCCCAGGCCAAAAGTTGGAGAATTTGAACAGGCAATCGAACGAAAAGTTTATTGGGATACATCAAAAACTGGCCAATCTGTTTGCATATGGGGCACGATGGGCGCTTTCGCGACCTTGGATCGAACAGCAATTTTCTTTGTCTGAACCGTATTACATACCATGCTGACACGATGACGAACTCTTCCTTTCTCAAAACACGAAATAAGCTACACCCTGGGCCAACTGCCCTTGGATCACTTCCATCTTGTGTCCGAGAATGTGACCTGCATCTGCCGTGCGACAATCTAGCTATATAGAAGAAACGTAATGATGACAAACTTTTATAAAAATAATCGGATTGTGCCTGTTGCTTTGACAGGATGCCGAATGAATCCGCGAACCTCAGTCCGAGACCAACAACCTCAGCCTTCAATGTATGACTATAATGAAAAGTTTGAAGGCTACCGCAAGAGGTTCGAGAAGATGGGCCAACTAAACCTCTCCACCCTGGACCCATGACAAAAACCTAGAGCAAATAGGTTACAACGATGGACTGAAAGATAGAAAGTGAAATGACTCCAGGAAGTTGCAATTCTTACGACTCTTACTCGTAGATTTCCAGAATTGTGGCTCTGGCACCACCTAACGCAGTACTTGTCCAGCTGGGAGGCTTCACCAATCCTTCAAAACAGGGTCGAGAAAGCAGGCTGAAGTTCATCAATGTGATCTCAAAAGCAAGGCCGCGCCAGAAATACTGCTTCTATCAACAAGTTGGTTGTTTTCATTTGGTCCCGTTTCACATGTTTCATGGGTCTCCTAGCTTGGATGATTGCCACTTTCGCAGAGGTCCAAAGTGTGCCTCTGCCAAATGCTGCCTCAACGTGTCACCGTGTCACGAATCTTGATGTGAAGGGACCGTCATGAACTTGGAGCTGCACCAATGAGATATATGCTGCCTGTAGCATGCCATGTTGCTGGCTAGAAAGTCTGATTGTGTGAAAATATGCCTGGCTTTTTTGGAATACCTAAGAGCCCTTTTTTGGGGCCATTGTTCCTTTTCTATCCTTTTCTCATTCTTCCTGCAGGTTCCAAGACAACATCTCGGACTGGCGACATTCTGACATTCTCATATTCTCATGATCATTTGCGGAAAAGAATGCTGTTTGAGGTGCCAAATGCTGCGAATCTCTGCAAAACGTTTGGATCGCGGGACACCATGCACCATGGTCGGCACACTTCAAAGCTGCAATTTGATCTTTGCTCGTCACCCTCCACACACCATGTGATTAAAGGTCCACACCGCTCAGGGCGTTGATGTTTGTGCTTCCGGTGGTCACAATCTTGTGTGCTTTCATGTCCCCACCCTTCCTCAACCAATTGATCTCTTTGGACACTAGAGTGATTGATCAATCACCATCTTCAGCTAAACTAGAAAAGTAGATTTCATGGAACTGAACGAAACGATGATGCCTTGCGCCAGACGCAGCTTTTCCTTGCTCCCGACAACCTTGCTTTCAGCACTGTTTGCTGGTCTGGAGCATTGTGAGCCTTGTGAGCTCAGTGAGTGGGACTAGAGCATTCCTCACCAGGCATTCGTGATCATGGCTGTTCACCCAGACAAAGAAATTGAAGCAGGCTAGCCAGAAATATCTGGTCCTCAAAATGCTTCAAAAGCTTATGTCCGTTGTGGTTGCCCAAAATGCGCCAGCCTGTAGAATGAGTAGGGGAAAGGACACAAAAACAAAACATGAGTGGAAAACCATCATCTGATTTGGCGAATCGGGATGCAAATACACAAAATTGGATGTGCCTTTGGGCACGTAGCTCTTCTGCAGAAGGAATCTGTGACTGCTCTGAGTGTTGAGCCTCAGAGAAACAGCGTTGTCAACGTTGGATGGCTATGCTATGCTATGCATTGTTTTCCTTCGGCTGTGAGCCCCCCACACTGTCACTGTTCGTTTCCGTGACGTTCTGGGGATTTCCAGTCACACCAGTTCCGGTGCTCAACTCTCCAAGAGGCCTCGAAGCCGAGTCTGAGGGCCTTGGCCAAACTTTAAGGATGAGAAGGACTCCCAAAGGCAGATATAGTTTATGAAGAAAATCTTGCACCAATGGGGATGGTTTAAAATGCTTCAAGAAATTGTAATTCGTGGGATTGTAAGGATTTGTACCATATCAACTGTTGAGAATTTTGTTAATTTGCTGGCAAAGGTCTTCTAATGCACAAGCTTCATGTTGGCAAGTTTGCTGAAACTGCCCTGGGCACTCTACTCGGCTAAACCTGGTGTGTTGTTCACCTGAGAACAAAAAAACAACAAATCAAAAAGCATGAGACCGGTTCCTGAAGGATACAAAACGAATATGGCTGTAGTCTGCTGGAATGGAAACCAAGCAAGGCATGCCCATGCAAGCAAGGCTTCGCACCGGAACAGGCTGAAAATGACCAAGGTTGATCCTGTTGAGCAAGTCCTCACAACAAAATGTGAGCGCCTGTTGAGAAGCAACCCCAATTCAATGTTAATGCTCATCAGCTGAACAAGGTCAGAATAGAAGCGAGCTTGACTCGGTTGTGTACACGGGCCGAGGAGTATGTACCTTATATACTGCATTACCCCTTAGGCAGCATCTTCTTGCATCTTTTCTTTGTCAATTTCAGGAAGAGGGTCGCGTGGAAAAGCAGCTTAGCAAAGGCTCTCTACTACAACTTTGGCTGGGAGGGCCTTTTTGGTCATAGAAAGTCCCCGTATGTCCAAAAGGGTGCCTTTTTGATAGAGTCTTTTTGAGGCATGTCTAAGCCATCAAGGTGCAAGTAGAAGTGGGTACAGGTTCTAGATGACCCTAAATGAGGAAAGACAGGTCTTTCCCGCACAATCTCCTGCTGTCCAACCCGCTTTCACTTTGACTCAAACATTCAGTGCGTCTGTGCACCATGTGAACTTGCAGTCTCTGATATGTCCACAAGAGTTTGAAACTCCTGATCCTCTGCAGTATTGACTTCCTGCGAATGTAACAAATGCATCAACGAAGACCAGAGTGATAGTCAACAGGTAAGACTTCAAAGCAAAAGAAGATTCATCTGCCTGCTCTTGGAGGGTAAAACGGTGCATGAGCCGCTGCCATAACTCAAACATCCGCTTGATTCATCATTCAGATTCATGTTGGTAGACAAAGCCACTGTAAGTTTTTTTCTATTTCTTGCAACTGTTCCTCTGAGGCTGTGGCGTGACCAAGCATTGCTCTAGATCATCTACTCCAAAGATGGAACTGCGATTCACATCTGTCAACTTGGGAACAAAGTAGTCGAGTGAGTAGAACATAATATCATGCTTGAGGTTGGATGGCGTGAAGCTGTTGCAGTAGCTCGTCTAGTCATTTCTGATCTTCAGTTCTGCAATGTAGAGTTAAAAGATCACTCGTAAATTATTTTCGTAGACTTCTTCCTCTGATCCGCAAGACAGGCCTCCACAACGCTTGCACGGTCAAAGATCAAGCAAACTGAAACAGCTCCCAGGACATGTACCATACTCCGCAGGGCATTTCTCCAAACACTTTGGTGCGCTGACTCTGCTGCGGGCTTCACGGCTAAGCTCGAAGAAGTGTATACTGTATGATCTTTGCCACTAAACAGCTGCAAAGCCCGGAGATCAGAATAGAGCGCATGATCATGCACTTTGCATGTCCTTTGTACACAGCCAAAGTCTGGCTCATTTGCAGACTCCGGCCACAAACCCCACGTCCTCTGGGACGACCTGAAGAACTGACCAATAGCAACCGAAAAGTCTCACGAAAGATTAGGCTCCTGCCTCCCAGTCCATGTCGAGAACTAAATGCTTCCATTTGCCAGCCATTTGTTGAAGGAGATGTAATTCTGGCGCTCAGGATGAATGACAAGAGAAGATCAAGGCACAACATTATGATGGAAAGACAAATGAACTGCTAGAAATACTTCCGTCCGGTTCCATTATACTGGTTGGTTAACGGAGATTCTCACAATGAGCCATAGCAATCCCCCAACAGAGGCTAATCCACTGCCCTGCACCAATCAACCGAAGAGGTGTTTTTGCGTCGCTCTCATGACAATTTGCATTTGATGCCTTGTTCAGAGGATCCAGCTTCAAGGCAGCCTCCAACATCTCCTTTCGTGACAATGAGTTTAATACTATGTTTTGTCCCCCACAAAAAAAGGAAAATGTCGCAACTCAGCCAGCATCCTTGGCCGTGGAGACATTGCCAGCATGTGCCTTTAAAATCACGCAGTTGTCTGCAATTTGTGGAGACGGAAGTCTCTCACAGTCATTGATGCTATTCTGCGTTTGGCTATCACAATCGTCTAGTAGTGATATCTCAAAGCCTCTTATAAAATAAGGATCCAGTGACATTCCAATGACAAATCATGTTCTAGTGACAAGTGTATTCTCTGTACACCATACAAACACACATGTCACATGTCTGTCACATGTAAAATCATGTGCAAAAAAGTCAATTCAGTGCCGGGCCTCCAGCTGTGCCAAGTTGGCCAAACAGCCATGTTGCGTTACATCCAAATTGACTGCCTCTTGGTATGCTTGTCTTGCCTGAGAAAAACGAAACGTTTCACGGGTCCGTGGCAGAACTCATGGTTGCAAATGGTTGGACCCGAGACTTCGCAGGCACTTTTGCACCTTCTCAAAGCACTTTTGTCGCTGGTGAAATTGACCAATTCTAGCCCATGCCCGTGAGGTCCTCAGCCACTGCATATCATTTTCTCAATCTTGTAGTACTCTTGTAGTCGTCCAATGATACAGAAATATGGTCAAATGAGTTCTAGGCTGGTGCTTGTCAGACGCCCGTTCCAGGCTTTTGATTAGATCCTCGCAGCCGGGACGGCAAGCTTGCAGCACTAACTACTGGCCCTTTTTTTGTGCTCTTTTTACAATTGAAGCCAGCCTCAGGGACAGAAATGCACAGGGAGGAAGCGCGGCTACTTCTTGAAGTTGGTGAAGGAGCCGATGAGCCTCTACAAGGACAGCATTGAACAGCCTTTGAAACTGATTCTCAAAAGACCAAACACCCAGCGTTTCTCGCTTTTGGGAAGCATTGATGCCATGTCCTTGTGATTCACATGTCCTGTCTTTGCCAGTCGTTTCCTGAGCATGAGGTTCTGAGTATGTTGGGTGCTTGAGCTGAGGCTGCCAAGGCCCATGCAGAAATGCTTTTGGCAGAAGAGCTCTCTGACCTTCCCGACCTGCGAAAGACAGAAGACTTGCTGGAAGGAAATCAAAGACTTGCTGTTTCTAGTCTTGGTCAAGTTTTCCCATCGCTTCTTTTCTTCTCATCCCGGGCTAGGCAATCAACTTGTCCATTGCTTCATTCACCTCATTCGGGTCATTTCGATCGCAGTTACATGAATATGCGAGAGCCACCCTAACGCTTCACTTTGAAGTTTCTAACGCTTCACTTTGAAGTTTCTCAAGACCTCAATTTAGCAGAATTTAAGGGCCACGCCGTTGGCTGAGCAACTGGTGTCTGAGCTTGTTCTTCCTATCAGATCAGGTTGGTGTCAGGATGGACGAAGGACTGCAGACAAATAGTAAAGATGGCCTGCTCAAATCGACACATCTCCGTTTGTGCAAGGGTCAGACCGTAAATTGGGTTCTCTAAGCAAAGTGAATCGTTCTGATGCTTTTCCGTAAGCAGACAAATGCTCGAAAAGGTGTGGCAGTCCAATGCGCCGCCTCTGTCTCTGTTGCAGCCTGCATGTCACAAGGCAGCAAGAATGCAAAGCTGCTTGCCCTGAATACGTAGCCCACGAATGCAGGTACATGACCTGCCTCTGGTATGGTTTCCAAAAGTGCTGCACGTCCTACAATCTGCAAACCACTCCAGCAAGAAACGGAAAGCTAGACAGCTAGAGCGAGCATGCACCACAAAACTTTACAGACATTTTACACCACAAAGCTTTTCCGCTCTTTTGGGCGTGTTACGTGCCAAAAAAGTCCATCCCTTGTTGTTTGAGTCCAATTGGAGCATCTGGGATAGAGGGGGGAATCGAACCTGGCCCAAGCCTAAAAACACAGAAAGTTGGATTTAAAATGTCTTTAAGACTACTTGCTCTGCAAATGATGCCGGTTTTACCCCTCTACACCCTACCCCTACACCTAGGAAGCAAAACACTCCAAGCACTTACATCAGACTCGAATCCCGCCTCTATCATTATCGCTTTCCTTGAGCAAATCAGCGCCTTCCTGCAAAAATGAATCTTGCTGTCTTCATGAATACGAACATTACTCTGATAGAAGCAAAGTGAAGCTCTCCTCTGAAGCAATCCACTGCAACAGGAAACCTCGCAAACGAAAAATTTGCCCGCAGGTGCAAAAGGGCGTGTGCCTTTTTGTTGCAAATGAAATATATATACATGGTATAGGTTTAAAATCTAAAACAACATTGTGATTACTTTACGGCATGCGGCACATTGATATAATTGCATCCAGTAAAGCTGGATGTACCCAGTTTCCGCATATAGAAACACAACAAATACGAGCGTTTTAGGCTAGTGGGATTCGGATGTTGCAGGGATAAAATCAAAGAAAAGACCGCTTTCTGAATTGTTTGCACCACTAGTTTTTGAAAAACGCTACAAGTACAGGCATTCTTTTAAGCAGTTGCCTGAAAACCTTGCAAATAGCGGCGTTTTGCTCTGTGTTTGCAACGTTTGGCACCCAAAAAAACGTCGCAAGTACCACGGTGCAGTATTTTTTGTCTTTTGACGTGCAAACGTGCTGTTAAATCTGGAACCATATCATATCACGTCACAACCAAAATGGAAGGCATGTCAAAATATGTTGGTTTGTTTTTGTTCTGTCCCTCTGCGAGGCAAGGTTTGGTCGCAGGGGTATGCCGCATTTATGGCCACATTACCGCATCAAACGAGATCCCCACCTGGTGGATCTGGGACATTGATGCCTTGCAAACATGCCTCTTGCTGCATCTTGACCCACTCCTGAAAAACACGCCACCACTTACCAAACCAAGCTCTTGACACAGAGTCGCACATCCGATGAAAGCCTAGGCCCTAAGTGTTTTCATCTGCAACAATTGTGACATCAGGTCCTGATGCCAGAGACACTCCTGTCGCTTCAGGTCCTTCAACTGGAACTTTCGACAGGATGCGAACGAAGATGGAAAGAATGCTCCAACACGCAAAGCTAAAGAGACTTCTTGCCATCAACGATTTCACACTTTTACGTGGTTGCTCCTCTCGCAAGGCTGCAATTTCTTCAGAAGCCTTCCAAAGATATGGCAATTGTGGACCACAGAAAAGTCGGCTGACTCTTTCAGTTCAAAGTTTGACTATCAGCAAATTCAGGTCCATTGAGTCTCTTGGAGTGTGTTGGAGAAAATGGCGCTCTGGTTTGGACCAACACACAGAAGATTGAAAGGATTGACATGGGCGGTGGATCTGGTACCAATTCGGTTCTGCCTTTTCACGTCCACGCAGCAGCTCCTCTGACCACAAGGAGTAGTCCTCGCAGTGCTGCTGCTCCAGCTTCTCCTGACATCAGGCAGGGCACAACACCACATGCCAGGGAGTCAAATGCACCTTTAAGGCAGTCAGTCTGAGCAATTCTACAATAAAAGCAAGAACGCACAATCAAAGTAGGAAGCAGCTAACACTGAGCTGGTGGGTAAAACACTCCTGTTGCGCAGACATTGTGGAGACTTGCTCCTCTCAGTCTCAAAGCCAAACTCTGACACAAAACAGAACAACGCTTTGTGACATCTAGTGACTGGACCTGGAAGGCGGATTGTTGTTCCACGACTTCTGTGGCCAACTCCTGCACCTTCGCATGTCCAGGTTCAACAGGTCCAACATACACGTATTCGCGAGTGCGGGAAATCTTCAGATGGCATGAAGATCTCGGTGTGGCCTGTTGCTCCATGCGCCTCAAAGCTTCAGCATGGCCCTCTTCTTGTGTAGCCATCAAAGATGCCTGAATTTGCCAAAAGAAGTACATAAAAACACAAACAAGGGAAGCGAGGAAGCAAGAAAGCATCCGGAAAAAGAGCAAAGTCAGACTGTGAAGCTATGCCATTGCATGTCCAACCATGGGCCTCTTCCTCGATCCACTGCTCCAAGAGCCTGTCTGTCACTGACTGCACAAACTCTTCAAGTAGGCAAGCGAGAATGAAAGCGGTCCTGCATCGCAAGTTGAGAAGCTCAAGCAGTACCTCCAAAGTACAAAAAGTATCAAAAAGATTCAAAAAGTACAGTTTGTGTCTCCAGCCACTGACTCTGACAAACTCAAATAGTTGACCCGCACTCTGTAGTGATTCAGCCGGACATTGCTGACATCTGCCTCGGATCTCATTGCATTCGCTGCAGACCGAAATGTCCACAGGTCCGTCCATTAGGGTCTGAGACTCCTGCATCTCCTGTTCCCCACTGCGTCAAGACCTTTTGCAATTCTGATTCGCTCTGCCTGAGCAAAATACCGCCAAAGGTGTGCACAATCCTTACAGGAAGTGCATACAGCTGCATACATGTCTCTGTCAGTCTAGCTTTCATTTCACAACTACTGCAACCAGGTCTACAAACGCCGCAACGACAATTCCATCCCATTTGCTGGGGGCCTCAGTGCAGTCATCGCCCAGTCGCGCTCGCGTTCGGCCGTTGCCAGCTTTTCCTGCACTTGCATGTGTCTGAAAGGCCTTGTCAGCCTGAAAGTATGGAAAGGCCGCTGCAAGACGGGTGCATCAATGCAGACTCGTCCTCCATCTTCTTCAAATCTTTCTGCAGAATCAAAGTCTGCCGGAAGACGTGGATGCATGTGGATGCTCCATTCAGTGCTCCATTCTACAGAAAATAACAGGTACCTGAGGTGCTTTCTGAAATCCCCACATTCAAGCATGGCCTCCTGACCACCCATTGGTCGACTGTGCTGCAGACTTGAGTGACTTGAAGCCTCAAAGATGAAGGACACAAGCATCTTGGTGGATCAAGCACGGCGTTTGGCAGCGATAGGCTAAGGCATACGCAAGTTTCTGCCGTCCGTGTCTGGCAGTGGTTGGTGCACTTGCCGGTGCACTTGCAGGTCCACTTCCGGAGGGCGAACTGGGCATCCAAGACAAACGGGACGTCATCACGAAAACATGGCTTCCACTGCCACTCAAAAATGCATTGCCATGGAACTACTCGGAGTTTCGGCTATGAGTGGCTGGCTGTTTCTCACCACGATCTTGTCGAATTCGGTTCCTGCTTCGCACCCGCAAAGGTACAGTCCATGCAGCTTGCTGTATGAGATCAAGAGCTAAGCACATTGCTTCACAGGACAACTGGTTGTTCATATTGACACAGTCTGCATGTCCATTCCTTTTCTCGCTCGGCGGTATTCGCACGACGGCAGCATCTGGTGATGTCTGGTGGCCAACCAGACTCTTCTCAACTTGAAATTGAAATGTCACAAGCTTGGTAGCGTTATGTTGCTTTTTTAGTACTGCTGTATTGCTTGTACAGCGTAAAGAGTGTTGGTGGGGCCATGTCAGGGAACGTCTAAGTCAGAATACAGGAACGATTCTGCAACCAGCAACTTGGAACAAAGCAAGCAGCTTGAGCTGCGCTCTTGGATTGTCTCTGCAGTCCATGTCCCAAGGTCAGGCCAAGCAATTTCGCAACGGAATTTGACAATCGTGCCTTGTGATTTCTGCTTGAGGTTGACTACACCCCAAGCAGTAACAAGACAACGCTGCAAAATATCAAGGACTTCGTTTAGCCTCTCGCTGCTCATACATTGCCTTAACACCTGGGAAGCCATTCCAGCCATGTGACCAAACTGGATTGATGCAGTTGGTGCAGTCAGGTCTTCAATTGTCTCAAAAGCCAACACTAAAGCAAAGACCCATCAAAGTCGTTTTGGAATTCGAAATTCACCTTTGAATCTTACAATTAACCACCTGAATCATATCCAACATAGCAAGGTTTTGTACTGCAAAGCAGTCTCAAGAACTATCTGTCCGGAAGTCTTCAAGTGAAATGTTGCCTCCTGATACGAGAGCAAACAGGGCAGAGTGACTCGTCAAAAGATCATCTGCGAGCCTCTGGACTCGTTCCTAGCAGAAAGTGAGGTAGGATACACTGGCTTCAATCATGTTTGACTCAGTGGAGATGTCATATATTTCATATCATTTCATAGCAAATGCGCGAAACATTCACTACAATGTGCAGGTGATGCAGGAGCGCACCTGTCGCATCTTCACGACCATGTCCAAGTCATGCCTGTGAGACCTTTGTAATGGCAAAACAGTTCAAGATATGTAGACTGACAAGCAAGGACTCAGGGAAATTGGGGGACCTCGTCCCCGCAATCTGAGTAAAGAGCTGCAAGGTTTCGTGGTTTCTTTCGACACACCTGTCACTTCACCGGCTTGGATGGCGTCAACAACAAGTTCACTTGATGGCTCCCGTCGCAACACAAGTGCGCTCTCAAAACGCGGCGGTTGTGCTCTTGCAAATTCCTAAAACGTGCTGTGAGAGAGCTCACGGATGAAGGCCTTCGAAGGGCACTCTGGCTGTGCTGAATACATGCACAAAATGAAATACATGATTCTGTTTCTCTTTGGCATACATATGCATAGTTTGCAAGCATCTTTCAGCCTTGAACTCCTCCCACTGGTCCCTGCAAAAGGATGGGCTTCACAAATGCAAGACTTCTATTTGTTTGCACTTCTGCCCCTAAGGCTACTATATTTTCCAAACAATCCCTGCCATAGCCTTGCGCCAATCACTGCCGCACACATTGATTGATATATGAGCCGACAGAGCAAAAGCATTCAAAAGCACCTCCTCGGGACACAGCAGACACTGGCCGCCTTCAGGACAAGCAGGATCAGAGGGCTGTAAACACAAGAAGCTATATATGAACAGAAATCTTGCGCTGACAAGGGACCAGGGAAAGGAGGAAAGGCAGATTGGGCATCAAAAATGCGTACATTTCGGTGAATGGAGGGATGGATGGATTGAGTGACAGTTTCCAAACGTTCTGGCTGAGTGGTTCGTGCAATCCTGGGATGATTCCTGCAAGAGCACTGCTCACTTCTGAGAAGGCCACGAAGACCCAGGTCGAGAAGCCCTGGGTAGAAGGACCCAGCTGAAGATTGTATATTTCGAATTCTTGGCATACCTTGCTACATGTCTCTTTGGTTGGACGCCATTCCAAAGCTGAAGCCACGGCCATGTGGTAGATGCCGCTGAAATTGGACGTCTGGACGACCTGGGGCGCATCACAATGGCTTGAGTCAAGTAGAAGCTGAAAGCGCGGCACAGGTAACATGGAGCATCACCACGAAGTGCAAAACATTGCCGAAAACAATGTGATTTTGCCCATATCGCGAGTATATAAGGTGCTTCCAAGAGTCTTAGGTCGTTTTGGCTCGCAGTTCAAGTGGGCGATGCTGGGACGTGAGGCACCGGTAACTGACTGTGGCCTTGGCTGGAAACTCGAAAACGACTTCTTGCAGCTAATCGTGAGATATCCTGAGACATCGTAAAACCCTGCCTGGAAGGTGGCATCTCCTGGGCTTCTTCGGCCTCTTGCCTGCGGTTTACCAGTCACACAAGTCACACAAGTCACACAATCACAAACATGAGCCCTGAGTAGGTTCAAACATCCTTCGATGTGTACACGTATCATGCAGTACCGTGTCTCTACACCGACTCAACAGGGGCTTTGAAAATTGCCTGAGCTCGGCTTCCTGCCACGCCCGCTTTTCCTCAATTGCAAAGCTTCCGAGCAAAAAGTCATTTAGGAAAGTATCAAAAGCCCCGGCCTTCACGTCATCTGTCCTGGCCTTTGACACTGCCGCTTTTTGCATGGCAGAACCTCAACTGATACGAAAATAGAAACTTCGCAATCGAGAACCTGTTTTTTGGATCTCGGGATCAAGCCCATCCATCGAGAGTTCCTCTGAATCTCTCCTTGATTGTTGAGCTGACTTGCATGATCCGATAAGGTCCAAATCTTTGGGGCTTGACATACGTGGCTCCAGCAAAGAGTGAGCACTGAATAAAATTCAACTTATTTGCTTTAGATTTGCAGCTTTGAATTCCAGCTGTTAAGCGAGAAACAGTCAAGACACCACCACGAAAAGCACAGAAAATCATGCAATTCATGACTTCCACACTACTTCAAGCCATGGATCTGCATTTCTGGTTGATGCTGACAGGTTCCGGCGGAGCCTCCTGCAAGCTTCGCTGGAGGCACAAGTCACGAACGTTGTGTACAAACTGCATGGTTCCTTTTGCATATGTACATGTATGTACAGAAAGCACAACAATCATTTTGGAGTCAGCCTCGACCGGAATTTGGTTTGCTGCATTTGCAAGCGCCTGGTGAAGTTCATCTGCAGTTTTGCATTGAAGTCATGCAACTCTGGACTAGAAGAAAAACAAGAAAGAAGAATCGTAATGGCATGTTGCAAGGAAAGGACAATCCCACAATCTCTACCCAGGATTTCCGCCTCACTGGCAGAAACTTTGGAAGGATCCATAGCTCTTTCGGCAGCCGCCTGAGAAGTAGTCTCTCTAGTGACACTGCCAGATCTCTCAAGAGGTAGCTGAGTGACTTAGACTAATTTTCTGAGCCTGTCGAATCTGTAGAATGCAATCCAAGACTTTCCGATGGTCTCCAAGCACCTGCGAGAGCGGCTCAGGACCAATTGATCAAGAGAAAGAAAAACATCGAAAATGTTGTGCCTCATTGTTGCTCTCTGCATTCACTTCCATTGCTGCTATCCGATCCTGTCATGCTTCAGGATCGTAAAACTCTCAAGTGACATCGCTGCAATTTTCAGTTCGTGGCAGATCGGTGCGTCCAAATCCCAAGATGTTCAATTGTGATGGCAGAAAAGCTGCAAAGGCTCGATCGGCAGTCCTTCATGCTAGTGTTCTCCTTGGATCTTGGCTGCATCTGGCCATAGAACACGTTTTGCTGGCTATGTCTCCATGTGTCAAGCCCTCAACAAGCATTTAAAACTAGTCAGCCGGGCTGGATCGAGGTGAGGAGCCTAAGTCATCTCTCTTGGCAACACCAAACAGGTCAAAATGCAGCAAAGAAACATGAATGGAGACTTTGCGAATGAGCAAAACCCCACTGAGACTGAGAGGGTAAGCGTAGCAATCTAAAACTGTAACTGTTCATTCAGTTCATTCCTCTTGATTCAAAGACTCACAATATCAAGACTGAAAAATTGATATATATATATATATATATATGTATATATATAGGCGTGTTCAGGCAGGAGCAGGCTTCAGCTCTGCAAGCTTAATAGTATCTGCATTTGGCCTCAGTGACAATAAGATACAAAGAGCACAAAGCAAAACATCTGATCATCTGACTCGTATTTAAGATAACTTAAGACTGCTGAGGACTGTTAAGGATTCTTAAGGTATGACTATGACTCGGTAGGACTGAGAAATTTTAACAATCAAGAGTCAAGAGCCTGGCTTCAGTGACGCCATTAATTCCCTTGCAGCTGCTTTCCTTCTTTCCACAACCTGCATCCCAAATAACCACGATGACAACCTGCTAAGTCTCTCTCCGTCTCCCGCAAAAAAAAAAACGTCCCACGGGCCTCATCGATTCCCTGCCTATAGGAGCCTCAAAGCTTGAGTAAAAACAGATCATTCCTCACAATATGGAAAGAAAGAGCTACAAACATCTGCACTGACTTCTCAACTCGAATCGTTCTGAGTAGTCCGGAGTCAAAGATGCAGGAAGCTTCAGGAAGACAAAATGTGATCATATTTGATTGTCTCAACTAACTCGGTGTCCCAGCGCATCTCTTCAAGGTTCCGCAGCATATTTTCCTACGAAGCAGCAAGGCTCATCCCAACTAACAATGCCTGCAATGCTGCCATCACTGATCTCCTCCAATCTTTGGCATCGCTCAACAACCTGCCGTCTTGAACGGCTGTACCAATCGTACTTATCACTTACAGTCTTACTGTGTGTTTGTCTTTTCCCGTTCCTTTATCACTTCGATCACTTCGCAGTTGGCTGATTATTCTGCACGGTTTTTCCACATTCTAATCTGACATCTTAAAGTCTTAAACAGCTTCTGGAACTGTCACAAAATGAACAATGCTAGGTACAAGGCTGTGCCACGGGTCCCTCTGCTTGACTGAAATCTGCCCATTGCCTCGTTCGAGGACGATCACGGCAAGACTGGACATTTTGAGAAACTTGGATGCAGCCACGTCACAACGGAAAATGTCAGCTCACACAGGCCCAGCTACTAATCGGGCTCCCTAAGACTCTAAGTCTGGATGTATTGAAACTGGCCAAAATGCGGTTGGCAGGCATATGCAAAACATTGCAAAACGATTTGCAGTACAAAAGAGTCTTCGGAAGAAGTAGTAGGTACGGTACAAATTGTACAAGTTACAGTTACAGTACACAAAACAAAAAGCTTACATCGTTCCTGTCAGCCGACTTGGCTCGTCCACCCAAAGGAAGGGTAAGGCCAGAAGCCTGGGGTTACCAAATGAGAGGACAGGAATGCAGAAAATGAACATAAGAAACAAAGGCGTATTGAAGCGTATTGCGGTCTTGCAATGGCCCAAAACTTCCTGCCTTCATGCTGACAGGCTGAGTTGACAGGGAGCCGCGCTGGAAGCGTGCAAACTTCTACATGTTGAACTGTTTCCTAGAAAGTCAATGAGAAATTCAGTGGCATCAAGCAGGTCAGTGTGACCCCGCGGAGCAGCTGCCCATTCTCTTTTAGCCGTCCTGTGCGTCTTCGAGATGAAAAAACATTGCAAACTACAGTGGGTTACCTACAGGCTCTTCAAGGTGTTGACACTTGCACAGTGTTTTGGCACAAGTTGTGCAAAAGCATCTCAAAACCACCGTTTTTGGTGCTAAGAAATCAAGCAGCTTTCAACAAAACACTGTTTGGGGCAGAAAAGGGTGCAGAAACATCTTACTACAGTAGTAGATAGTCTTCGTTTGTACCCCTCTCTATGTATGTGCATGTGTGAGTGCACCCTGTGAAAGGGATTCCACATGATTCCACACCCCTCGGTTTGACGCTTGACAATGCTGAGCAGCATGTTAAACTCGCAGGGGATATCGCAAGATTTGAAATCCAAAACAACTTGCTGCTCCAACCACACTACTTGAACTCCCATAAGTCCCATAAGTGCTCCTCCCCCATTTGATTTGCGGATCTAGCCACAGACCGGCAAGAATCAGAACACCCCGTGCGAGTGAAACTAAAAGATCAAAAGATGCCTGTCGATGTAGATCGGGGTTTCTCAGCTGCCTGCAACAAGTGCCGAGTATCCTTCGAAAGCAGTGCCGCTGAGAGATTTATCAAAAAAGCGAGGACAGTCCTTGAGTTTCAATGATTCCCATGCGGTGTTTTACAAATGGATTTCATCCAAGCTAGTTTACAAGTGCAAATTTTGGACAAGAGCCAATGAAATGAAGGCCTGCCCTGGATCTATCAAAACAGCGTGCAGGACAAAGACTCTGGGCTAGCCAGCAGAAAAAGTCAAATGAAAATACAGTGAAAGCACTTTACAGTTTCTTTGATATTCTGTTTCTGCATGCAGGCTGTTGAGATCGGACTTCCATGCATCGGACACCGCAAAATCGAAATGCTGAGCCTTTGAAGGGGGCATGAGGCCGAAAATATCAAGTGCGAAGCTGAGTGTTTCGAAGTTGAACCCTCTGTCATCCTCTGTCTATCTACTTCGTCTGAGTTTTGCAAAGTGAAAATTCCTTGGATATCATGCCAAGTTGGAAAAAAGTTGCAAGCATCACACATCCATGTTACAGTTTGCAAATGACAAGTTGCTTAGTTACACGACTCAAGAGCAGAGATAGCTGTATGGTTGTTGTTTGACTTGGTCTCGGTAGTGTGAGGTCTTGGTTGTACTTCCTAGCTCTCTCTCTCTCTCTTGAAGTCATATGCTTGGCAGAGCGTGGACAGGGAAACGTGTACTTTCTAGCTACTGAGCCCAAATACAGCTACTGCAGCACCGCAAAGACATTGAATCCGGGAGAACCCTATTTGTTGCTTGGAGCCTTTAGGGATCATCCTGACCCTTCTAACACCTTCGGATTCTAACAATGTCCGTCCTTGACTTTGTCCATCCAGATACATCCTACGACCTATTTTTCACATCCCCAAAAAGGAAGATCCAACTTCCTAAGTCCAAGCACAAAGGCAACTTCATCAGTCCAATGACTCCGTGGAGCCCCAAACTGCAGATGTCTGCGCACAGATTTCGTCACTGGCGTTTGCAGCGTAGCCCTCACAATTCCATCGAGACATTGCTCGCCTAAAGATTCAACATTGATAACAGTGACATAAAGGAACTGTATGATACTGTTACTGTGTGACTGGGGCAGAAATTTGATGACTGTTCGGGTCTCTTGGGTCTCAGGCTGTAGAGTTGGCCATTAAATTCCGTAGATCTTCTTCTTGGTACCACATGCCTGGGAGAAGTTTGGAAGCCGAGCAAAATGGATGGAATCAACTGCTTGCAGCTTTAGTTTGGGGCTGATCTTCATCACCAGGGCAAGTGTGACCTTCACTCTTAGAGACAAGGAATGTAAATCAGGAAGCTGTAACTCTCAGGCATTTGTAAAGTTGTAACTTTGTAGACATTTCTTCGCAATCGCATCGAATGCTTCAGTCTTAAATCAGTTGAGACCCATACCGCAGATATGATCTGCCAAAGGAAAGTCTTCCTGCCAGGCTTGCCATGAACAAAAGGCATTCTCCCAAACCACTCATCTCAGATTCCAGCTTCCAAATTCGAGGATCGACCGGAGGAATATCAGGAAGGTCCTTTTGCCATATCCAAATCAAAGATTGAGGAGTTGACGGAACAGGTGAACACAACAAGATACAACAAGCCACAAGAGCATTGCATGCTTTGAAGTCCTCCATTTCATCTGTTTCCTTTGTTTCTTTCTTCACGATTTCCACTTCGCCTCCTCGTAACCGCATGCCTTGGCTTTGGGATGGGCGAAGTGCAACAAAGTCTGCGCAACAGCAACTGTGCACAGGGACCGTCGGATAGAAGAAGTTCATCTTTGCCAGAAAGAACAGTCTGCAATGGCACCTGGCAGGACAAAACTCTTCTTTCACCACAGCTTTGGAACCTGCTCTGCGCCGCACCCCCGGGGTTTTTGAGACTATTTTTCACTCACTCACTTTCCATAAGCTTAAGCTGCTTGCGGCTTGTTGCGCTCCGAAGCTTTTGGAAGCTTTGCGATCCAACGCCAGGTGAGATTTATGCGCTGGCCAACGGGCCCTTCTTCTTCTGGCACTCGATGCATATAGTGCTTCTGTGTCATCCCCTCCATTGTGCAAAGGTCACCATCAGCCAACTGCTGAGATGCACCCAGGGACTCACCTTCCTCTGGCCAGTTCAGCTCCAGCTCAAATTGCCGTGTGGCCCCCAAAGATAGTGAGATGATGCGACAATCCTGGAACTTTCCCTGGAACAAGTCTTCGTCGTCAGCATGCCAACCCACCATTTGGGTCTTATCTTCATAAAGGTTCAAGTTGCAGCTATCTGGCATTTCATTGAGTTCTTTCAACCCACAATATGGCATAACTTCCTTCATGAGCTCGATCATCCACGCTGGGTATGGGGTTGGCTGCACTGTCATTCCTCCGTACTCGTATGCACAAACGCTGCTCGGGGCAACCATCCAAGCTGTTTTTCTTGGCATGGGTCCCCATCTGGTGGAAGGTTGCGTCCATTTTGTGCCAACTCTGATTTTGGCAAACCAGGATGCACATGTAGTTTTTCCAAAAGGATTTGAAAGGTGCCCTGCAAAGCTGCGGCGTGATTCATCTTTGATGAAGTATCTCCATTCAACGCCGGTTACATTCTCACCCATGAGCTGCAGGTTGGTCTTCGTACGAGGCTCTTCCCAATCTGTACCCGCCAACTTCGGTGGAGGTGGTTCCTCATGTTTCCATGCTCTCTCCGTCTCCTTGGTGACAGTCTCAGTGGACTCTGGCTCATCGGTCTTTTGCCGCTTCGCTGGAACTTCTTCTGGTATGACACATCTAGCTCGGGCTGCTTTCAGTTGTGCAATTGCATCAGCCAGTGTGGTTCGCGACTGGGCAAAGTGCTTCATGGCTCTGAACAGGGACGAAAACAAAATTACTTAAAGCACACATGCATTAAGAACATGCGTGAACAATCACTCGCTGTTTGTTAAGACGAAATGCCCAAGCAAATAGATGGTATGGTGCCATATCTGCCATTATTGATGTCTGCCGTATTGCTTGCAGAATTAAGCTTGCCATGGCATCAATGAAGTTCTGAACAGCTCCACATCGCCAGGAAGGTTTTGACACTTGCTGAAATTCAACATGCCAGGTTCTGCAATCGCCCGAAAACTGTCTGCAACGGAAAACACTTCACTGTCGACGCTATGAACTTTTTGTCCCCTTCCCATCTTCCGGTCTGCATTTGCTCCACCATCACTCTGATAAATAAAGCAATGCACTGGACACAAGAACAAGTCAGCGAATCATGCCAGTTGCTGGATGCCTTCATGCCTGCTGCGCGGCAGTAATGCTCGAGACCTTAGTGGAAGCAAATGGTTGAGGCGAAGGCCGCGGCTTAAAAAGACGAGTTGTTGTGAGTTGCGAGTTGTTACGAGCCGTGACGATTCTGTTCCTTGGGGCATGGGCGACGCAGCTCCGCCTCGGATCAGCGAAATGGATCAAGATGGACACCCCCAGGTGAAAGTCGAAACTGAAGAGATCAGGGAATTCAAATGGGTCAATGTGATTCAAGGTGCTACATTTAAACCAAGACTCCAAAACAAACATCAGTTGGCTGTCTGATTGCCACTCTTCACACTCCTTTCATGCTTAAATGGAGACAGCTCAAAGCGCATCTCCCAAGCTCAAGGATTGAGAGGTGCTCAGAATTACCGGTGAAACTCGAAACTTAACGTACACACCTGTCCTCCGGCTTTAAGCGCTCAATGCCAGCCCAATGGCGCACAGCCTGTCCAGCATGCATAATCTGTATAACTTGGGAAGCCTGGCTCATGCCTGATGTATGCTACACATACAGCCAATCTGTCATAATATCGAATTGCTGACACATGGCCTTGGAGACAGAGGGTTGCTCCAACGCCTTTTTCAGATTGAAAATCAATTTTCGGTATTGCGATAAAAATAAAA
Source organism: Breviolum minutum Mf 1.05b.01 (assembly GCA_000507305.1). Taxonomy (NCBI): domain Eukaryota; class Dinophyceae; order Suessiales; family Symbiodiniaceae; genus Breviolum; species Breviolum minutum. The sequence continues at coordinate 239,833 of DF239243.1, forward strand.
TCTGTCCAGTGTGATGAAAAGTGTCTTGGCACGATTCTCCGGACCAAGAGATGCGCCTGATATTGGATGTATGTGAGTAATATCGGAGTTCCTAGCCCGAGGCCCTCGCTCCATGGAACTGCTCGTTTTCCTTCAGCGACTTCAATACTTTCGCAACCTGGCACTTCAGAGTTTCACCTGTGATGTTCAGATAATGTCCATGTCATGAGGAGTTTCCATAGGCTAGAAAGACCAAACTTTGATTCTAGGAGGCCAAGGCCTGCAAAAGGTCTTCCTCACCAGGCATGGTTTCTACTGAGTCTGCCGAACCTGATTCCAACCGATGGTTAAGCTAAGAAGCTAAGAATACGTTTTGCAAAAGTTTGTATAGATGTTTGTCTCTTTTCCTGTATGTCTTCTGACTTAGTGAGATGTGCAATCTGTAGGTCCAGGCTGTACACAACACTGCCACAGAATGTAGACTGCTTTCTACTCAACTTAGGTATTGCTTCCCACAGGCCCTAGTGGGTCAACCTTCATGCCAAGGAAATCAATGTTTCAGAATGCAACATAATAATCCTGGTATTGGATGCGTGCGGGTGCGCATACACGAAGCTAAAGCGGCTGCAGTTCTGAACCTTTCTTTCTGCATTCCCCTGTCTGAGCTTTGAAACTGGCCAAAGTTGTACCCAAAGCAAAACAGAAGTTTTCTCATACACGTTTCACAAGGAGCTGGTCAACACGCCTTTTTCCGTATACATTCCGGCAGCAGTGGTCTTGCAGGGGCTCCATCACGTTTACGGAGCTCTGACATGTTCTGATCACATGCATTGCGTGTCAAGCTGCGAAGCTGAGCTCCAAGGGGGAGCTTTGTGAAACATGGCATGCAGGCTTGTGATCGAGTACAAGACACCAGGACATCAATAAAATTGACCAATATTGAGTGGCAGAATTGAAGCTTGAAGAAAGGCCCGCAACATCTAGGCAAGTTCCATTAGTGAAACAAAAGGTGGTCTTTGCCTAGTTGCAAATGTGCAGCTGCAATGCTTGCTCTACGGGTCAGATACGGCTAGCCACGATGTCAATCTCCTCAGCTCAGAAATTTGACGCATGTGTTGCTGCAGAGTGGAAGTGCTTTTTGTTGCTGGCAACTAACCAGCACCATAAGTCCAAGGCTCAATTATCATATCCCAAGAAAGAAGACTACAGATCATTAATCCGCGCCCACCTCGCAAATGCAAAGAATTGCCGATGCTTCCAAGCTCTGAGAGACATCGTGAGCTTGTCTAAGAAAACTTTCACTGGACACAAATCTGACATGTAGTCTGACCTACCAACTGCTCCATGACTCCATGACTCCATGACTCCATGACTCAGAAAGTAGAAAGCCACTGACAGCACCTGCTCTTCGATCTCCTGCACTCGCCTTTGAAGCCCGAGAATTTGCTGCTGCAATGACCTCAGATCGAACAATTTCTTCGATTCCTCTCTTCACAAAGCCTTCATGAATGGAGAAAAAGTGAGAAAACATCCCAGACTCTAAGGTACAAACGTCTTCTCTCCCTTCAAAGTTGTTATCTGCTGTTGCAGACCTGCAGTTTTGTAAAGAAAGCTACAATATCCGGCAGTCTGCATAACATTCCCAGACTCTGAAAAAAAACTATGGCAGTCACCACCCTGAGAGCCGTGCGTTGATTCTCCGCCTTTTGCTGAACAAAGTGCCGCTTGACTTCATCCTACCAGACATACCGCAATCATGCCAATGAAACGGCAAAGACATGTACTGCCTTCAGCCTTCAATGTCAGGTTGGCAAGATTTTGTACTTGCATGCACAACTGCTGTCCTGTAGACGTTGAACATCTCCAACCATGGTCTTCTTCAACTCTTGCAGTTGTCCTTGATAGTGCTCCTGGCCAGCCGGTAGACTGCTTGAACCTTGAGAACTTCTGCTGTCACCTCTTTACGTTTGATAAAAGTGACAAAAGTACAAAAAAGTGATCTTGACTGGTCTGAAATGTTCTTGATACCCGTGCCTCAATGCCAGCCTTGTCTCCACGAAGGCTTTCGATTTCCTGCAAAAAAGACCCATCAAAACAGACCTTTGGCATCCTTTCGTTGTATTGAAGTATCATGTTGTTGCGACTAGGACCACTCTTGTGGCTTCTGGTGAATTCGTTCGCTTTTACAAGAATGGAAGTCCCAATTCTCAACAACTCCAGCAACAACTAGAAAAGAAGATTGGAATCCGCCAGAACATATTTTGTAATATACGTGAAACAGATGGATGTTTATACAAGCACTGTCACTAGCATATGCATGCATGAGGAAACTGGTGAGCAGGTGGTCAAGCTGAAGTCACCGGACAACACACTTCGACAATCTATCCAGGCTTTGAATGTTGATTCTGTCCTGGCGTTGTGCAGCTAGCTCCTCATTTTGCATAGATATGAAGTCCTGGAGGGTGTCAGAAAGTCACACAGCAATATATATTATATGCGTTTGCTATAAAACAAGCTAGCCAAGCATTGGGATTTGAGGTTTCAGGAGTTCGTCTGTTACTCTCAGTTCATGTCAGCTTGAAAGGAATTGCACAAACACATTCACCTAGCCTCCAGAGCTGCCAACTTTCCCTTCAGCCCGGTTGGGGCGATGCTTCCCATGGTGGCGTCCATGTTGACCTAGGTCGGTTCCATCAATCACTCAAGCAAACCTGCCGTTTCGTTACTTGCGCCGTGATTTCAAGCTTTCTCCGATGCAGCAACTATGTCTCTCATCCACTGCAAGGAGTTTTTCTATGCTTCCAACTTCTTCGAGAAGGTGCGAACCAAAGCAAGTCGATCGTAGCTACTTGAGCCGGTACCTTCGTTGACAAGCCTGTCTGCCAACTGGAAAATGAAACAAGTCCGACACTTGCCTGAAAAGGCCAGGTCAATAAAAGTGTCCCAAAATGTCCCAAAAGTGACTTCGGCATGAATGCATCTTTCCTCTCGGCACAGGTCGTGTCGCTGTGAAACTTCAATCTGATCTGCAAGTTGGCAGTTCAGTTTGCGCATTAACTCAATGCAAGTTTGGAGTTTGGCAATGCCATTGTTGTGCAATGCCAGGGAGTCTTGAGGGATTCTCAGTCTCCCAATTAAGGTGAGCGAATCGATTCTGCAATTTGAAAGTCCAAAGGCTTCTGGCTCTTGAAAACTGACGTTCATCTGATATCTCCCGCATAATGCGACGGACTAGATATAGAAGGACTCACTCGTGGACCCGCAAACTGAGTGGCTGACAGCTCAGTGCCTTCTTTGGAGTTGAATTCGCCATGTCACTAGCTTCTCAAACATCCAATCATTCACAATGCATCAGCCACGAGGGCAGCCACAATTTTCACTCGCGATGTCCACTGTCAAAATCTGGCTCCCTGGATTCGAGCAATTTTGCCCCAGGAATTAAGAGCACAGACAAGCCAAGGAAACGCTTGCCCACCTGACTCTTAATAGCAAAGCCTTCCCGCTAGGATCCATTGGTACAACATCAATTTGTCAGTAAGGTGCCATGTAAAACAAGAAGCAACAGTGAAAGGTGTAAATCACATTTCTTTTGGACTATTCTTTCTTGTATGCAAGCATGTGTAGATGCACCGTCCAATAAACATGTTTAAGAATCATTGTCAAACATGTGAGATCGATGAAGCAATCACAAACGGGACCCTTTCAGGCTAATTTGAACAGCACGGCACAGAACAGGCCAAAACAGGGGTATATATTTACAGTAACATGGCCACGTCTAGGAGGAGGAATACATCTTCGACCCCAAAAATTTGAAAACGACACGCCCAAAATATAATTTCTGCATGTCCAAAGTTGAAAAAAAAATGGACCAAAAATGATACGAGTTGACTAACATGTCCCCTTTCTGGAAGGGGGGGATGTTCAGGGATCTTTTTGGACGTTTCTTCCTCTTGGATTTTTGATCCAAAATTGAGGGGCCAACAATAATTCAAGAACCGTCAACTACCACCCCCCCAAGCATGGTATGATAACCTTTGGACAGCACGACAAAAAGGACATATCATTGCTAAAAGCGGAGTCTGGATATATCCCATTATGATTATATCCCAATGCCACCGACAGCGGTACCATCCCCAAATATCACCAAATTTCACTAACATGTCCCTTTGGGAGAGTACGGGATGGCGTCCTGACATGGCACTGCGCCAGGAAGGTCTAGTGAGACCTTGTCGCAAGTGCCGTTTCCGCCTGTCTTGCGAATATCACCCCATGTCCAAATACAATGTTATCTGTCTTTTTACTAACTTATTTCTCTATAGAGTTACAAATTATAGATGTGCTTTTGTCTCAACGAAGGCAGAGACTTATCTGTGGAACCCATTCATGTGGAAGCCTCGAATCTTGAGAATCGTGGTCTTTCACTCCTCTGTAGTATGTCGTGGAATCAAGTACAGCGGGAAGGTTTTTGTATCAATCAGCTTCAATCCGAAGTGGCACGGCCGTCATTGCTGGACCTGAGCTTCTTCACATGGGCTTACAAACTCGGTCAGTTTTCTCTTTGCCTTCCCTTTGAATTTAGAGAGGAAAGAGGGCATGGAGCAGCCTCATACAAACAGTCGATCCGACAAAAAAGGGACAGTTGAAAATGCCCCGAGTGCAAACAGTCCTTGGTCAGTGAAAAAGGTTTGCAATTACCATCTGCAAGCTGCAGGGTTACCTCTCTTTGAAGAACACAGAATTGGATCCATTGAGGGACTGGCAAATGTCTCAGTCAGCACCCACCTGCTCACAGAGTCCAGTATTTCAACATGTCTGTCAGAGAAGCTTCAATGCGACCGGAAAGGACCGTAAAAAAAACAAAAAAAAATAGGAAAGGTCAGCAAGCTCACAAACTTTGGCGGCCTGCTCTTCAATCTCCTGGACACGCCTTTGCAGACCCAGGATTTGCTGCTGCAATGACCTTAGATTTCCCGCACTTTCACTCCAATGCTTCGCACTGCCGCAGCCTTAATGATATCTAGAGCTGCAAAACCTTGGGCTCTGTGCGTCTTCTCTCCTTTTAAGGTGGCAATCTGCTGCTGCAGACCTGCACAAATTCAATTGGCATCCAGAATGCTTTTCAGAAAAGAAGGCACACAAATGACAATGCAACCCTGAGAGCCGTGCGTTGACTCTCTGCCTTTTGCTGAACAAAGTGCCGCTTGACTTCATCCTGCCAGACATACCGCAATCATGCCAATGAAACGGCAAAGATATGTACAGCCTTCAGCCTTCAATGTCAGGTTGGCAAGATTTTGTACTTGCATGCACAACTGCTGTCCTGTAGACGTTGAACATCTCCAACCATGGTCTTCTTCAACTCTTGCAGTTGTCCTTGATAGTGCTCCTGGCCAGCAGGTAGACTGCTTGAACCTTGAGAACTTCTGCCGTCACCTCTTTACATTTGATAAAAGTACAAAAAAGTGATCTTGACCGGTCTGAAATGTTCTTGATACCCGTGCCTCAATGCCAGCCTTGTCTCCACGAAGGCTTTCGATTTCCTGCAAAAAAGACCCATCAAAACAGACCTTTGGCATCCTTTCGTTGTATTGAAGTATATATATATATTATGTTGTTGCGAACTAGGACCACTCTTGTGGCTTCTGGTGAATTCGTTCTCTTTTACAAGAATGGAAGTCCCAATTCTCAACAACTCCAGCAACAACTAGAAAAGAAGATTGGAATCCGCCAGAACATATTTTGTAATATACGTGAAACAAATGGATGTTTATACAAGCACTGTCACTAGCATATGCATGCATGAGGAAACTGGTGAGCAGGTGATCAAGCTGAAGTTGCTGGACAACACACTTCGACAATCTATCCAGGCTTTGAATGTTGATTCTGTCCTGGCGTTGTGCAGCTAGCTCCTCATTTTGCATAGATATGAAGTCCTGGAGGACGTCAGAAAGTCACACAGCAGTATATATTAGATGCCTTTGCTATAAAACAAGCTAGCCGCTAGCCAAGCATTGGGATTTGAGGTTTCAGGAGTTCGATGGAGTTCGTCTGTTACTCTCAGTTCATGTCAGCTTGAAAGGAATCGCACAAACACATTCACCTAGCCTCCAGAGCTGCCAACTTTCCCTTCAGCCCGGTTGGGGCGATGCTTCCCATGGTGGCGTCCATGTTGACCTAGGTCCGTTCCATCAATCACTCAAGCAAACCGGGTGTTTCGTTGATTGCGCCGTGATTTCAAGCTTTCTGCGATGCAGCAACTATGTCTTCTCCGGCCTATTGAATCAAATCCAAAAATAAATCTCCCGAGATGCGAGATGCTGAGAGCCTCACTACGCACAACCACGATAACAATATCCAGGCTTCGGCGTACTTTGATGAACTACTTCGAGCCAATTCAATGTATCAGAATTCGGCAATATCTTTGCTGAATCAGACTGGCGGCAAAGCAGGAGCAGGAGGTGCTCTATCAAAGGATTGTGGCAAAATGAAATATGTATATGTATATCTATATACGATTTAATTACATATTTCCTCATCCTTAAATGCAGAAACAATCAACGGGATATTCAGAATGCACAAATATACGGCAACCCTCATTACAAAAACTGCATTTGCCAATTCGTTTCCGAAGTAGCCCAACCGCATGACTGCCAACGTGCAAATTGCGGCCTGCTTGGACCATCGGTTCACTCTGGCAAACATATCAAGCTCAGCGCTGGTTCAACAACATCGCCAAGCACAAGACCTTGAACAATAAAATGAAAAACATCTTCAATAATCTGCAATTGTCTGCCAGCAAAAAAAATGGCCACGTATGGGTGCTGAATCGGCAACTCCTATCCACCAGTTTGTCTGGTACTACTCTTTTGTGAAACAGTTGATGCCCAGCTATCTCGATTCCTTGCTCTGCAGAACCAGGTTTCTTCTGATCCCTTCCAAATGTATGTTGTCTTGGACTTCAAAGAGCGTAAGTATCAAGCTAGCGTGCAAAGCGTCCAGCTGCACATGCTCCATTAAAGAGCCCATCTAAAAATGGATGTGCAAGGGTAAAAGCGCAAATCAATCTCGGCATCTCAGCGCGCACTACAAATGTATGACTCTGTTATGAATAATCAAAAAACGGAAGTTCAAAAATTTGTCAGTCCAATGGCTCAACGGAAATCTTGGGGACGAAGCCATGAAGCCATGTTTGGAGTTTGGACCGAAACTCGGCATCTGCAATGCGCTGCAGGAGTTGAAAAGATGAAGAGAACTTGCCGCCAAAAGCTTGGCGAATTTTTGGTGCAAAGCATCGCCAAAACGATATATATTTATATGTATATATATATATATATTACGTTTTTTGTATCTGCTGAAGACTTGGAACCAGAAATCGTACAGAGACAATAAGGAAATCGTTCGGGCAAAGACATCGAGAGGGTTTGAGGAGCATCCACCTTGAGAAGTCGAACCCTTCGAGTCAAAATGGTGGTGCCATGGTAAAGCAGGAAAACGCCTGCACTTACCTCAATATGAGTTCAAAATCCCACAGCTTACTTCTGTAAAGAGCTTACAACAGATGACCTCAAATTTAGTACAAACTCTATGGTTCCTTGAGAACGGTAGCTGTGTCGGTGAACTCACCATGCAAACCCCTTGGGCTTCAAAGAGCTCTCCTAGTCTGAGCCTTGGGGTTGCTCTAAACGAACACGACGAACTCTGAACCTGGACGTGGCAAGGTGAGCTTGGAGCTTGGCACATCTTGGCACCTTGAAGTCTTTCAAAGTCGCAAGTTGAGCACATCTTGGCACCTCATGTAGCCTCATGTCCAAAAGAGCGTCGTCAATGACGTGCCAAAAGCTTGAATGACGCTCAATGGGTACCTGCACAGAGCGCACAAAGCCTCTCCACAGCTCGCCTAGTGCATCCCTTGGCGCACTTGAAGTCCAGACTAAATGTCTGCGGTCCAATTTTTCCATACCTTGGTGACTTGGTGGAGCTTGGCAGAGATGCAAGCAGAACTATGATTGATGAACCTTCAGTTCCTCTGTATATTGCAGACTCAATGGTCTAGTTTGTAGGGTACCAATAGCCTCAACTAGCTGCCAAAATCCAGAGGAAAACGCCTCTGCGATGCTACCTCTACAAACCTTTAACACTGAGCTTCAAACGACTATACAGTAAATTGCGAGGCCAAACACGGGAATGAAATAGCTGCAAACAAAGGATGAAAGTCAATGTCAAAGTCTGTGCTGCTCTTGGTCCTCTTGCAAAAAGGCTTGCAAGTGGAGGATGCAGTTTCCAAGCGCTGAGATTCCTACTGACAAAGAACATGGTCTGGCTTCTGCGACCTGTGCAGCCACAAAATGCACCCTGTAACGTTGGGGTACATCCGACAGCGACAGCTCAAACTATATAAGCCATGGACAACGCGAGCTGGAAGTTCTTTGCAGACGATAAAATATGACGGCCCTTGAAGTCCAGAACGAGGCTTTCAACCTGAAATACAAATAGACATGGAACATCGGAGCAGTCTCCAAGTCTACCTCAATTATCGCCAAGTTCTCATGGCATGGATTCAAAACTTGACTTTCCGCGAACCTCCTCATTCCAAGTCGGCTGCTTGGTGGTGAGTTTCTGGGCCTCCAAGAGCGTCCACAGTCTGTCCACCCCCCCACCCAATGGTTTTTTATGCACCCCCCTTGTGGCAGTAGTACAATCAAATAGTAGTACAGTATCAGTACTACTATTAGTAGTACAAGTACACGTACAAGTAAAAGTACAAGTACAAGTCCGCCCACACCGCCGGTGCCCAGGGTGTGATCATCTGGGTAAAGTCAACGCAAGGTTAGCTTGAGCTTAAGGGGCCATTTTTTTTGTCTAGAATGCATGTTTTGGGCATGCTTTTCTTACTAGTAACAGCAGCAGGAGTAGGAGTAGTTGTAGTGGTGTTGTAGTAGTAGTATTTGGAGTAGGAGTAGCAGTACAGAAGTCCTGTTAGAACTAGGTGTGTGTGTTTGGGCACCGAGATCATATAGGCGGTGCTTGCTTGATCCTGTTCACTTGCTATGGAATACCTCATGACCAAGATCAGAGTTGTAGCCTCATTGCTCTCATCGATTGGCTGGGAAAGGTCTCCTCTGCCGAGTAGGGGACACCAAACCTGTCAAAGGATTTGGATTTTTGTATGTGTGAATCCTAAAGTCGTTCCCCGTGACTCTAAAAGCTTCTTCTGAGTGGTGCACAACCCGACTCCCATCTGCATAGAGACCAGGAACCTAGCAGCTACATCTGTGCAAACGTCACTCAGGCTTGCTTTGAACTTACATGTCCAGTATATGCTCTTCTTAGTCTGAGCACCAAACATGAATCTCCATGCAATTGAAAATGCCATCGCCAACAGGTTTCCGGTGATGTCGAATCCAAGCAACCTTCTTTATACAATCACAAATCATGCAAAATCACTGGCATTAACCCAACCCCTTCGCAAAGAGTATCAAAGAGTATCAAAAGCAAATCGTGTGGAAGGGGTTACACATCAATGCACAATGTAGAACCTGATGACGGTGCTGGCAATGAAAAAAGTACGCGCATGCAATGAGTTTGCCTGCTGCTTGCCATAGCACGAGCAGGTAAGATGCTTTGGAGAGAACCTGTCATGTTTCCCTGCTTTGCGTAGACTGTTGATACTGGGTCAATGGTGGTGCACCACCAGGAGGAGAACACCGCAAAAAAGTTAGGGAAAAAGATAATGGCAACAACAACAACAACAACAACAACAACAACAACAACAACAACAACAACAACAACAACAACAACAACAACAACAACAACAACAACCACAACGACAACAACAACAACAACCACAACGACAACCACAGCAACAGCAACAACAACAACAACAACAACAACAACAACAACCACACAATGCATTCAACAAAAAACAAACACGTAACGAGCAAGCCACAAGCACCAAAATCAGGATCCAAATTTAATAGCCGCCTTACACATCGACGGGTTTGGAGAAAATAACAATGCAAGAGTTCTGAATTCTCAGTTTAAAGCGCTGAAACTAGTGGCAGGGTCACTGGCAGTTCTCGCATCTTTCCTGTACGAGTCGCCAGTCAGTCCTTTCCTTAGGCAAAGTTGGTATCAAAGACTTGCAATGGGTCTTCAAAACAGAATGGCTAAGTGGTCCTTGTGGTGAATGGATTGGGATAGTTGTGTTCGGCCATAAATCTGTTACAGTATGAATATCTATGAATTAAATAGTTCCCTAAGTTTCGCAAAACAAACCCAGGGATTCTTGACATGGAAACAACCGCAACCATCAACAGGGCAATCTGTCAGGCTCTGCCCTGAAGACTTAAGTGTCAAACGGCATTCCAGGTCATGGCAAAGGCAGGCCTAAAACAGCTCACTAGTGTAAGGAAGATCAAAAAACATCTAGCGGCTTGAAGCCAGAGGAAGCTTTGAAAGCAACAGCTTAAAGCAACGGCTTCAAAAGCTTCAACAGTTCCACCTTCCACATCCTTCCACACTCTGCGAGCCAGGCTTTTCTGCATTGAAGAGATTCACTCCCTTCTCGCTCGGATTGTAGAGGTAGAACGACATTTTTCGAGCCTTGCACAATCTGGATGTCAATCCATGATTACCAAGTTCAGCAAGTACTTTCAATTGACTATATAAATCATGTTTGCAAAAGTCCACCTCTAAGTCAGCACGGGCATACATCAGGAAGTCCTGTTATGCGGGGGAAGGGAAGACAGTTTACAAGGCAGTTTGAATTCAAATATCTGAATCCAAACGATGCGATGAGAGAGAAAAAAACGAACTATTCAAGGTAGATGTGTTATTCCAAAGTGAGGAATTGCAAAGATTCCACAAAGCTCGACTCTATTGCAAAGTGAAAGATGAGAGTAAACCATGTAGAGACTGGCATTCGGCAGAAATTCTCGCTGGGTTCACACCATCATCTGAGAACAAGCGGTACTGAAGCTTGTCCTGGCACATCTACCAGTTCAAAGCCAACTAGTTCATATTAGTTCATAAGCTGCTGTTTTGGAAAAGTCGGCCAAAACCTGTTCGACATCTGCACGCAGCACTCATTCTTTTCTTGCTGGCAGAGTTCGGTCTGTCAGACTGTCATGTGACTTCAAACGTGGAGAACCCCTTGTGCTTCGTGTTTGCTGTAGGTCACCAAGAGGCTCTCAACTTCCGCGCTTCAAGGAGCTCCACCTGTACGCCTAGGCAGAAACTGATCACTCGATGGCTTTCGAAGGCATGAACCCTGAGCGGTGTGGTATACCCTGCTGCGCCTCGTGGGATTGGGTGAACCGAAGGACCGACTGCGTAGCTGAAATTTCTAAAGGCTTTCAATCGAATCTTCTTTCTCTACCTTCCAGCGAACGCAGGAAGGAAGATGTGTGACAATCACATGAGAAAATTAGGGATGCTTCAGCACTCATGCGAATTGGAACTAACATGAACACTAGGTTTGCAATGGTTTGCATAATTGGTAGTGCCCGACTTTCATTAACTTCAAAGCAAACAGAAAAAAAACGTTGACAGACTCCTGGGTGGCAAGTGCAACAGTGGGGCAATTCCGACACGCTGAGACTGAGCCTCCACCTCCAGAACTTTGGCCTCTGAGCATGGACCTTTCTCCAGGGATATCTCCAGTTTAGAGGCCATCTCCCAATCATTCAGTGGTTTGAGATCTGAAAATGTTTCATTTCAATACGTATCTATTTCATATCATATAATTAAGCAGCCATCGCATGTTTTCTGCCAGGGGGAGGAAGTCTAAGTCAGCCCGATTTTTTTGGAGTTTAGCCCGATTTTTTGGGCAACTGATCCAAGCCCAGCCATATGACCATGGGTTGTGGTGGGGGGGTTGTCTTGAGAGGTGGCATCAATGAAACTCACTGCTTAAAGTCAAGCAGCCATCGCATGTTTTCTGCCAGGGGGAGGAAGTCTAAGTCAGCCCGATTTTTTGGAGTTTAGCCCGATTTTTTGGGCAACTGATCCAAGCCCAGCCATATGACCATGGGTTGTGGTGGGGGGGTTGTCTTGAGAGGTGGCATCAATGGAACTCACTGCTTAAAGTCAAGCAGCCATCGCATGTTTTCTGCCAGGGGGAGGAAGTCTAAGTCAGCCCGATTTTTTGGGCAACTGATCCACTATGCCCCACACTTTCCACCTCTCAACCGTCTATGATGGCTGGGCGTACAAAAAGAACCATGCATTGCAAGGGATCTTGCAAATCAAATTCACCAGGGCTTTCTCTAAAATGGAAGGAAAACCAGCTGCAAGCTGTGCAATCTTTTGTCGAACTGGCTCATCCAATTTATGAAGAGCTGTGGCAACTTGAATGTCCTGAAGGTAGATCTCTAAGGTGCGCATAGATTGCCACCTACCACGACGGCGAATCAGCTCTGTGTTCTCCGTCCGCATCAGAAGCCAACTAGCTCCTCCGGGCCTCAAAGACCCAAGATCATAAGGCCTGCCCCAAGGCCCACGGGTTGTAGGCAACCCAACTGCTGAAAGTAGAGAATTGAATCTCCGTCTCAATGTGCCCGCTGAACTCGGCCACAGCCTGTCTGATGGTGCATAGTTCTCAAACACCTTCGATATCAGGCTGACTAAATCTGCAGGGTCAATGCGAGCACTCTGGTGGCGAGCGGCACGTCCTCTTGACTTTGGCTCATTGATCCTGACCAAAATGTAGTCGATGTCCGGTGCCGAATCTGAGGGTAGCACCAAATCTCGCCTGCAAGCATAAATGACTTCGCCAATCCTCATCACCCCAGCCCATGCCAACGAAAGAACTGCTGCAACGACCGGCCAGCCCCAAAGCAGTGCTGTGCTCAGCATGGATAGCAGTATGCTCTGTGGGAGCGCTGGGTGATGCTGATGAGGTTCGTCCTGCAGCCAAGCGAAAGCCAAATCCCACGCCTGGGCCATTTGACGTCTTAGAATTGGACGTGCTGTTGCTATGCCGTTGATCGTCTCGACATACTTGTTGTAGCTCTTTCCTGCAGCGTGAAGTTCCCTCCCATAGAGGACTAACCACTGACAGATAGCTTCTGGATCAGGAGGGGACGCAAAAATCAAGTCGTCCCAAGCCACACTGTGCTCATCATGCAGCCAAGTCTGAAAAGCCAGTAAGAGCTTCTTCCGATTGTTTCTCGTCTGGGCTAAAACAACCCTGTCAGCTTGTAAATGAATTGCAGATCTTTGCTCAGCCCTCGCGATCTCATCTCGATTTTCAGGAACCATAGGTGCACCAACCATGGCGAAACATGAAAAGAGAACGAGAAAAACCGGGGGGCCTAAAAACTGTCTACCACGAACAAGCTTCTCAGGGGTCTTAGCTGGTAGAAATCTGCATGAAATCCAAGCAGAGAGAGCGATGACGAAGAGAACAAGTCCACAACTGAAAAGGGAAGAGCTAAAATCCAAGCAAGGCAATGAGATGATGATCTGGCTCAAAAGGGAAGTAATGATCCCAAGGAAGGGGATCCCAAAGTCCAAGCTTCTTGCAACTGGGGTGACAAGCTCCTCAGTCTCTACACCAACTCCTCCAAAAGCAAAACCATCCGCCTCTGAAGGCTGCAAGATTGTCACCAAGAGAAAAAGTCTTACCCAGTTTGCAGCAAAGCGGGGAAGCCTCCTCATATGAAGCTCTCTCAAAGTCTCCAAAGGCACCACCTCACAGATTGAATGCCTGGAGCTCTCTCTGATCTCTCTGCCTCTTGTAGGATCGTCAGAGACGTTTAACTTTGTAGGCGCATGATTTAGAGCAGGAAAAAGACCTGCTCCAATCTGCACTGCACACGCCTTTTTCAGCAAAGGCTGCAAGGCCTTTGAAGAGGAGCGGCCTTTTGAAATCGCGCACCTTGCCACTGTGGAGTCGAGCAAGATGACACTCCTCCTATCAGCCTCTCCTCTCATCAGCTTCTCATGCAGCAGTGAGAGCACAACCCGGGTCTCCAACAGGTTGATGTGAGAATGAGACTTCCACCACCAGCTCCTCTCTTCTGACCATGCAGAGGACCTCAAAACGTCATTCACAAAGATTGACTCACCCCCTCCATAGGGTGCCTCATCTCTCTGCAAATCTTCAGACCTCTGCAACGCCTCTGCAAAACATTCGGCAAAGTGCTTGGCCAAGGCTGGGGGGTAAATGGCAGAATCCTTTGTGTACTTGCCCTCTATTCTGACGTGTTGGTGACCACCACCACACCTCTTCTCAAGAAGGTCAGCACGAAGAAGATATGAGAGGATGCGGAACTCCTTCTTGTGTATGCTCTTAAACATACACGCTGCAACCACACTCTCGGAGCATCCCAAGGAGAGCAAGTACCTCCAGCATGAAAGCCACGCCATCTTGGAGAGCCTAGGTTGCTCTAGGCCAACTGGCCTCCGATAGGCAATTCCACACCTCACCACTGCCATATTTCTAAAGGCTAGCAAATTTCCTCTGAAAACCTTTGGTCTTTTGCGGTCCCATCCAAGCGGGCATTGGTAAGAGCGGCACGCTGGGTGGGCCGCCGGGCTGAACGTTGTACACGGCGGCTGGCAGAAGGCACTCTTAAACCTGCCTTCTCTCATCATATGAAATATCCAAGACATCAGCTGGGAATCCTCCATGTTATAAGCTTTTGAATAGCTTAGGTCCAGGGGTGGTGCCACGGTGTAGCCCTTGGCAACCATGGCCTCCGAGACCTTTCCAACTCCTCCACAAATCTCCACAAAGTCGAAGACGAAGCTGGGTGGCCTCTCTGGGGAGAACTTGAAACCAGCCTCCTCTGCCTCCTCATCTGAAAACTCCTCAACTGCTCTGAGTGTTGCACGGAAGGGGTTGTCAAGTTTCGAGTAGCCACCCTTCTTGTCACCACCCAACCATAGGGCTTTGACGGTCTCCTCAGGAAGCTGGGCTGAAACGATAGCACCTTTTGCCAAAGATGCGTCTGTGGCATAAATCTTCTCTTCAACCTCTGCACTTAGGTTTGCAACCATCAGTGGGGCTGCAACCGACAACAACACAAGCTCCTGAGCATATCGACGTGAAAGGGGTAAAACCAAGTTCTCAGCACCTTCTCCTCCAAGATGGGGCAAAGCAAAGAATCCATCGACGA
Source organism: Breviolum minutum Mf 1.05b.01 (assembly GCA_000507305.1). Classification (NCBI taxonomy): domain Eukaryota; class Dinophyceae; order Suessiales; family Symbiodiniaceae; genus Breviolum; species Breviolum minutum. The sequence goes on from DF239243.1 coordinate 254,934, forward strand.
TGCTGGAAAGGCACCGGCGATAAAGTAAGCAAGAAGTCCAACTGCCTGCCAACCTCAAAGCCAGCTTTGTAGAGATAGCACCAAGAGAAGCTGCACGAAGAGAAAGAAGTGAAAGTGCCAGCCTCTTTCCTGCGGGAGCTCCCAAAGTGCAAAGTCCCTTAGACAAGGTCTCCTCACTGGAATCACATTCTGCACCTGCCGCCTTGAAAGTAGTCTCTGCTACCACGTCCTTCTCAACCGACCCAGGAAGCTTGTGAACTTCGTAGGCCTGACGTGCCTCTTGAAGGCGGCTGAATCCTCCCTCTCAACAGTTCTCCTCTGGGATGAGATGACGAAGAAATCGTCTATGATGAGCCCTTCATAGACCCCACCAGTGGGGAAACAACTGTTCAGCTGCACGCGTCCCTCACTTCGCAACAAACCCTCTTCCAACAGCAAATTTTGGTGTGCTTCAAGTGCATACTCTACGCCAAGGTGATCACCTTGATACAAAGCAGCGAAACCCGGCCACAAACGGCCAGGGACAACCTTCTTTCTCCTCTCTGAGGCCGGCATACCCAGCCTATCACCAACAACCTCACGTCCTTGTGGCCCAACCACTTGAAGCTCCTCACGATAGATCTTCAAAGCTGAGAAACCTGCCAACTCCTCAACTGAAAAATCAAAGGGCAGGGCATTGCTGCAGGACCGGGATGATGTTACGCAGCATTGATGGTAAAAGTCGCGCCGATCAGTGATGGCGCCCCTCAAGTTGCAGCCTGAGGGAAGAAAGATGTTCTGTAGAAGGGGTCCATTTGGAAGATGGGAGCTGCTTCCTGCCAAATGTCTCTCTCTCGAATTCGCTATCCTTCTGTCTCCTATCTGCCTATCGTGTAGGCTGCTTTTGAACGTGTTGAAGACCTTTGTGTAATGGCCTTCTCTCAATGGCTTCTCATGAAGACGAAGGAGCCCCAATTCATCCCACCTCTTAATGAGCCTGAAATACTCCTCACGATCCTCAGACTCAAAGCATGGAGTGGGGAAGTGGCTTACATCCTCATTGTGCATCAAGAAAAGTGGCTCCTCGTATGGGAGATACAAAGGGCTGTCGAGGTATCTTGCCAAGGGCCACGTTCCAGTACCAGAAATCTTCAGGCGACTGGCACAAAGTCCCCTGTAGGGCTGAAGCTCTGGGTGCTCCTCAATCTGCTCCTCCCTCAGCCTCTTGTCGTGCTCCAAACGCTCATACGAAGCAGAGGTGGAAGCATAACCTCCTCCGAAGTCAAAACCCCTCTCCTCAGCAAACCTCTCCAGCTCATCAAGGCATGCAACCAATTCAGGACCGGACCGGCCTGGGGCAAAGTCAAACCTTCCAGACTGGGATCCACACGCCGCCACAAGGTTGTAAAGCCTCTGAACAACTGCCTCCTGCTTCTGGTTCATAGGCCTCCTCAACTCAGCATCTGAAGCAAAGCGACCCAAGTACATAAAGTTCATAGCCAGAACAATGATGTGAGTCACCCTCTTCATAGCTACTGTCTTCAAACGACTCCTGCTCAGCTGAGGGCCACTGCTCATGAAGATGTCCACAAAGGGGATGGGCAGTGGAAAGACGACGGAAGGCAAGGCAACGCCCTGCTGTCTGACAGAAAAACTCCTTGCAAGGTGGTGAGCAAAGGCACATCTGGACCTCAACACCCACCTAGGCAAACACAATGCCCAGTGAATGAATTCACAAGTGCCACCAAGATTGTCGATGGGGAACTTCTCATCGGCAGCATCTACTGCTGTTCCTCCTCTGCATCTTGGTTTCTTCCACGGCCTGCTCCTCTTCCTTTCTTCTTTGGTGACCCTGTCTTTCCAAGGCCTCCTCCCTTCGGCTGCCCGTCTCCACCTCCAGAAGTTGAGCTGCTGGCCAACTCGCTTCTCTTCGAGGAAATCGTCTCGGGTTCCCGAAGATACGCCAATGCGCATGTGACCCACTTCTGATCTGCCAGGGGTGCGAAACTCCTCGAACGGCTCAGAGACGACACATTCCGTGCCGTGAAGATTGATGCCGGGACATCTTCCTGTAATGTCAGCAGCTGAGCCAAGTCGAAGCGACCCTGGTCTAGAGCCGCTTGTTCTAGCATAACTGCTAGAAGTGCCACTGCATCCTTGGCTCCCTCGACGTTGTCTGTCAGGAGGAAGTCGAAGGCAACCATCACTTGATGCATCACCACTCCCAGCTCTCTCTGCCTCCCATATCCTCCGAACCGTTCTAAGTACTTCACGCCGCTGATCCCCTGGGACATCAGCACGCCATAGGGTTGGTCTGCACTGCTGGTCGGGGCCATACGTCGAGCCATCTGCATCACCGAAAGAAGAGACCTTTCTGACTTGCCAACTCGGCTTGGAGCCGAACCCTTCCCAAAGCTCTTCTGGTGCCCGAAGATGCTCCTCCCTGAAGCTCCTGCATTGGGTCGGCTTGACCCGCGGCCAAATGCGCCACCAGGCTGGTTAAGGCAGCGCTCTGAGCCAACATGGCCTTTGCCACATCTCCTCCAAGTGTCTGGTCGGTCCTGATCTCCTCCAGCTCCTTCACATCCACAGGGGCTGTTGCCAAGGTTGCTGGTAGCAGCGGGGCTGCAGCCTTCACCCTTGGGGGTCTGGGAATCTCCTTCACCAAGTCGGCTGGGTTTGCTGCTGAAGCCAATCCTCCCAAAGGTTGAGACAACATCGAGGCCACATTGCTCTGCTTCGCCAGTCTGTCCTCCATGCTCTGCTGCCTTTGGGATACTAACTGAAGCTGATTGGTCAAGGTCGGCAGGACCTGCAACACCTCCTGGAGTGACGCTGACAGAGAAGCCGTTGTAGGCCTCTTTACCTTCTCTTTTGGCACGCCGGTAGGAATACCCCCACCTCGAGGTGCTGCTTTTGGCCTTTGCTTTGGGAGACCTCCCTGGCTCACCTTGGCCTCCTCTGTGCTCTCCTCTGTTTGCGCAGGTGTGTACCATAATGGCCCCAATCTCTCTCCAAGGCCGTCCAAACTTTCTAACCATGCAAGAGCCTTTGCCAAAAGCTCGTCTGGAGAAGGGACTGCATAGGGATCGTCTTCCGAAAAGCCTTGCATGATGGGCTCCACGTCCTCCATCTCTCTGAGGTGCACAAGCACGGCCACATCCATGTCCACGACCAAGGTTTGAAGTTGAGCCCCAATTGGACTCACCACACCTTCTTCCAGCAGCACTCCCGCCACCGTTATAACACTTGAGCGGCCAACCATTGAATCCTCGTCCTCTGCACCCGCTGCCAAAACCTCCTCGGGAAGAAAGCCTGTGGGGATGGCCAGAAGAAGCCCATTGCTCCTCTTCATGACAACTATCGCCACACACTCCTTTCTGCCATCCTCTTCCTCTGGGTCCAGCCACTCCAACACATAGTACTGACCAGTGTCGAAGAGCTTTACCTCCTCCAAGGACAAAGTCTCCAACGCCATCACTGCAACGAGGCGGGCAAAGGAATGCCGGCTCCCAAGCAGTATGCTCTCGCCTCCGTCTCAGAGGGGAACGAGTGTGATAAGCTGTCTGAATCCTGAAGACGTCCAACCAGCTTGAAGTACTCCGCCGAGCTAGTGACCACTGTTGGAGCTGAAAGCCCTGGTGCACGCAAGACAACGTACACTCTTGATCTAACACCCAACTGCTCTGTCCTGTTTGGACTTCCTGCCCTTCCTGCAAGGACAGCTCTAGCCCACTGTCCTGCAACCCAAGCTCTCCTGACTCTGTCTGCTCCACTAACGGCTCCTGCTGATGACAAACGGGAACCAGCAGCCAGCAAAGTATGAGGACACAAGTCAAAGGAAGCCTCAATCTCAGCTCTTGTCTCTCTGACTGGGCTCTGCCTTTGGACTGGTTGACGGCTCTCTGGGAGGGACGAAACCAAAGTGTAGGTAGATTCAGGAGAGTGATCACCAGAGCGAGGTGTAGGGAGCCGAGCAATATCAGAGGCCAACTGGGTGGCTGGTTGAGCAGGGCCAGAGATAGTGATCCGAAGTCCACGTAGATTGAGTACCAATTCAACGACGTCGTCGTGAGATGAGCTGGCGCTCATGCAGGTACTGCTCAATGCGAGAGCAGGGGCGAGGGTCGGAACCCTGAGTAGGGGCCAAAGGGGCCTGAAGGTGAAGAACCAAAAGTCCACAAAGGCAGAGACCACTAATGAGCCCCAGCAGGTAGGATAGCAAGAAGGATGACAAGGGGAAAGGTCCGCAGTAGGCGGGACACGCTAACCCCCAGAAGTTGCTTTTGACACCCTGAGAAGCGAAGTTCAAAAGGGATAGAGCAGCCTCCATACACTTGTCTTGAGAGGTGGCATCAATGAAACTCACTGCTTAAAGTCATATATTAACTGTATATAAAGATATATATCTTTACGTACATGTATATATTGACTGACGTCAGGCAGCAAACCAGGGGAGCAGTCACACCTATTTTGATTTTCTAAACTGGCCTGCAAGGTTTACCCGTGTCGATTTTGCGTGTCATGGGTGTGCTTACCATGACGAATGCCTTTTTACATCTATAGTTGGAACATGTTCAGGAATTGCAAGCCCCCTGGATTTATACTGAGAAGCCGACCCTGGAGTTCCTTCTTTTCTTCTGGAGGTGAAAGAAGCGGCCTTCATGGACACAAGTGCCAGGTGGTCAAACTGGAAATAAGGTCATGAGGCTGAGGCGGTGATCGTGACACTGATCGTGCCAGTGAGGGCCGCTCAAGTCTTCCAGAGGTTTGACCTTGTCGGCTCTGATCGCTGAAAAAAACGGAAGGATTTGCATCTCTCCACACGATTTTTGATACTTCCTCAAACTCGGACACTTTTCATTTGTACTCACTCTTTCAGATCTTGCTGAGAGCTCTACGTACCAAAAACTGGAAACCCTGGCGAAGAGATCCAAGAGACGGTCTGCCTCCGCCTGCCAATCATTCGCATTGGAAAACGAATTTGACTGGAAGCAACTCGGGGCCTCCTGCCATCCGCGGCTTGTGTGGTGCTTGAAGAGGCCGCATCTGCACACAACAGCAACGTCGAGACAGACAATTTACGATGTAATTGAAGCACGCCTGAATTCGCAGGCGTATGTGGCCAGCTGGCTTCTTCCCATGGAAAATCTGGACCGTCAAATCCTGCAAACCGGTCCCCGCTACGACAGAATCAGAAGCTGCCGCGCTTTACAACCTTTACAGCCGTTGAAACAGGGCAACACAACGCGTCAACGCGTCCTCCATAGCTTGATGTTTGTTGATAAGCTGGCTCAAAGGATAAGATGCAGTCCCAACCTATCGATATTGATATGCGGCAAGAGTTGCTCTGAATCAAGTCATGACACGAAGCAGACTCAGACCACCTCAACAGCATGACAAACTCGGCATTGAATCTAGAGCTAGTGCCTTCTCATGCCTTGCACTTTTGCTCTTGGATCTTCCCCGTTCTGGCCTAAGAGTCAGAGCTTGCATCGCAATCTATTTTGCTCAAAGATCCTTTTCCACCGCCTCCTGAGTTCGATGTCGACTTCAAGCAAGCGGATAGCGTCACCAGAAGCATCTTCATCCAAGAGCAGGCAAAACCTTGGAATATAACAAGAATAACAAAATGAAAATCAACTTTTTAAAAAAACAAATGCAATAAACGCATCATTATGTGGTAGGACAGTTCCCACAGCGATGCAAGCAAATTGTATGAGGGCAGCGCGGCTGCTTCCAGACGGCATCAACACCTGTGGTTGGAAGGTGACCTCTCTGTGAATAGATGATAGCAAGAAAGAGGTCCAAACCTCCATTGTGAAATATCGATACAATGTGTAGTATATGATACAACATAGCATGTTATAATACCATACAATAGAATGTAATCTAATATCATATACAACCTGATAATGATATATCATATATCTTAGTTACATGTACATCATGAAAAATCAAAGCCTCCAGGCAATGATCCCTGCTGGAGAGATCGGCCAAGCAGAAGCCTCCAGGCCTGTGGCGAGACATGCATAATTCGATCTAGTTTCAAACTGCACAGATTTGCCTGAGCCTGTAAAGAAATAGTGTGGCCATGCAAGCAGTGCAACGGCCTCTTCAGGAATGCTTCCCAGAACATACCTTTCAACATCTGCATCCGCACCAACTCCTGAGAAAAGTCCAGCAAAGCCAGAAAGTCGATCTTCCGTATCTATGTGGCCAAATGCGTCCTGCTAGGTGTTCCAAAACGCCAAGGTATCTCCACTCCTGGACACAGGAGTAAACCTTGAAACTTGGCGGTGCATCTGTGCATCCCCACCTGAAACCCATGACGAGCTGGTGACGCAGCAGGAACAGCGGAGGAGGTCTGTTCGGAAATGGCAGCTTTGAAAGGTCTCCTCTGAAGCCGCTAAGCATTCACGTCTTTCCAGCAACGTACAATCATTGAATCCGCCAAATGTATGGACAGTCCACACGAGTGTACATTGGCCATCCTTACCTCTCGTCTTTTCTGGTAAATGCAATTTGAACACAAACAACTGATGCAGCTCCTGACAGATACCACTGCCCAAATTTCTGTTTCGTCCTGGTTCTTGTATATATACACCGTTCAAATTCACAAGCAAAATTGAAGAAGAGGAAGAAATGTACTTGAAATGAAATGAGCTCGAATGCTTGGTTGTACTCCCTAGTGTCGTGCCTCAACTTCCTGCAGTCCAACAGCATGGAACAAATCCTACAGCAAAAGAAGAGATGGCAACATGATCACCTGTTTCAACCTCCTTGACACGCGCGGCCATATCCAGAGTCATCTTCTCAATGTCACTGGATGTTGCATTGCGATGTGAATCTACACAGCTTTGCTAGCAAAGTTTAGTTTACGGTAGTAACTAGTACATCTCGATTCTTCACGTCAAGACACAATGAAAAGGAGCCAGCTGCTTCTGTAGGGTTCTCCAAAGGTCCACGTTCTATCACCCGTCATTTCGATTGGGTGAACTCCTTCCTTGGCCAACTGTCGCCTGGGCTGAAAGCCACCAAAGCTTTGCAGGTTGGAGAGACTGGGGAAATTTACGGGTTGATCCGCTGAGGAATTGTGTCGAACACTGGCAAATGAATCCAAAGCACATACTAGTCAATGATCCGTGAGTGCGCAAAGAAGAAAACAAATTACATACGGTATATAAAACATACAATATATGAATCATATCATCTAAAAGATGGAAAAAGGACATCGCAGATCAAGGAAAGACATCGCAAGGCACAAGCTTCAGCGATAATTTTTCAGCTGCAATTGCCTCTGGACTCCTTGAGCTTTGGTCCAATAGAAGGGCACATTTTGTGCCAAAGCAATAGCTGCAGGTCTACAATTTCGGCATGAAATATTTGCGGCTGCTTGCGCAGTTTCTAGAGCCTACAGTGAACCTAACCACTGTCTGCCAAAGGACCAGATGTCTGATGACAAACCCACTGCCAAGCATTACACAAGACGATGTTGAGCAACATCCCCGAGGCTCAAATAACTTTGGACAAAGTGAACCATGTAAGACACGTGTTTGGGATCTTTGACACCGGACTTGCAAAACACTCAAAATGACAAAGGACTTGGAAAATGCATAGCCACACAAGATTGATGGGAAACAACACGAACGAAGCCAAGGTCATCGTGTGAACATACTGAGGTGGCATACGGTAGGGTGGGATTTTCTGGGTATGCTTCAAGAAGTCTCGGCTCATTCGCATCGTACCACAAGCAGACCATTTCGTACAGTACTAAGGCTTCAAGAACTTGAGAAATCAAGAATGGTAAGAACTCCAAAAAGAACTGCGACCAGTGGTGGAAAAGTGTCTTGTATCACTGTGCACACATTTTATATAGTTGTACTGTGTCATGTTTGACATGTTTGAATCCCACATCGGACCCTGCTCGTCGACAAAGGGACCCCCATTGCAATACATACAGCATTAATAAGATGTGATCATATGTGATTTAGTCATATTTGCTAGCATTTCCGTGAGTTTGGCTATGTGTGGTTATGGGTATAGGAGCCGCCAGCCTTCACATGTTTGGCTCTGTTGGCATTACTTTGGCCAACTTCGATTCTGTTGCTATGGTTACCACCCATCAGTCTGCGAACCTGGCAGTGATAGATCGTCGCCTTAGCTTCACCAGAAAATTTGCAGAAGTTTGTCAACGGCTTTTCTTATACTTCTGTTCACTCCCCCTTGCATTGGAAGTCTGAAGCATGGAAAATTCGAAACCTTCGTTTCATTTCATCCTTCCAATCTCAGTCATCGAAGTGTCACACACCGAGGATCTTCTCAGATTCGGCCATGACGGAAGGTCGTGGAGATGCCAAGAAACTTTTCCTCAGGTCGAAAAATGTTCCACACAGACAATCTCTGTTTGTTGATGCCCTGTGAAGGTTTGCCAAAGTTTGGAGGTCAAGTGACACAGGAGCTGAGTACAATCCCAAACCAGCGTTGCTCTCCTGCGAGGCAAAGGGTGCCTCTTCCCAAAATGTGTTCTTACATTGAAGAGGTGTGTCACAGGAACGGCAACTTTGTTGCTTAGGTTGAAATGGATTTGGATTGTAATGGTCCAAGTTGTAGCAAACGTATGACTAGTCATTAAGTACACCTCAACTGGCCCACTGTAGGTTGTGTTTGCAGGACGACTCATTCTTCACGAACTCACTCCAACACAGAACCAGAGAGCCCAAGCGGTTGCAGCAACCGGTCCCGAGTCCATGACAACACACCCCGAGTTGTTGCGAAGTCCTGCATTCAAGAACAGAAAAAAGAATCTAGTGCTTGCACCCAGGCTTTTGTGCAAAGATAAATAAGTGTATACAGTTTTTGGTATACACATATTGCTTATGTTCCCAACTCTTAGAGATCAACAATTTGAAAGCAAGAGAGTCATTCCTGTCAGGGTATGAGAATTATGAGAATATTATATGTGCC